>CM040405.1:117522598-117706772 GCA_022702515.1 Ilyophis sp. 1 JC-2022
TTACTTTTTAAAATAAGTTTGTGCAACTTTTCATTTTTATCCATGACTGCACTTTGAAAGTATCCCAATTTAGCTGTAAAACCACAGACATGGCAACACTTGTGGGATGCCTTATGACCTGCTTCCACAGTGCTGTTGGAAAATAGTATGGCGGATATTTTTTGTGGACTGCTAAACAGTGCACAATAAACAGCACACTTCTGCCTGTGCACTGTACGCAGGAGACAGGGTGCAGTAGATAGGGCTCTGATTCAGACACAGCCCTAGAATGCGCTCCACCCAGCACGTTTCCCCGATAGCCGATTTTATCCTTGGTAACTATCGTCATTTAACGTTAATTGGAACAAAAATAAATAAATAAACAAGATGGATCATTTGTCAGTGTTTACGGAGATGCAACTCGTCTCCTCCTCCGTCCAAGTTAAGGCACAATCGGTAGCCATAATATGCCATATGATAAAATAATAAAATAAACACAAATGTTCAACTGTCAAATTAACTGCGAAGATGATCGAAATTCCCACAAAACTTGGGAGTACCCTACCATTCTTTAAGAAAAATTATTCTACAGGTAGGTTTCGGTAACTGATCCTGTACATTCACAGCTAAAACCAGTTATGGGTTTTCTAAACTTCTCATCCTAGCTCCGAGGGGTTTAAAATTGATGCGTCGTTCGGTGAACAAGCCATTTAGATTGGCTCTTTTTTCCCCTTGTTAGCCAACATTGTGAGACTAGACAGAAAATTTTATTTTATTTTTATTTATTCTTTATTGTTCCGGTCTAAAAACGTGGAGCCGAAACACAAGTAACGTAGTGAGTCTAACCCACAAAACTATCGAAGAACTTAGAGTTCTGTGGTCTAACCAATCAGGTGCCGGCTGTCTCCGTTGTGAGCGACAACAATTATCCATATGGCAGCGGCACCTCCAAAGAGGTACTCTGACATCACAATTGGGGCAGGGGCAGTGTGAGGGAGCGGAAAGGAAATTTCAACCATTAGGGGCAGCACAAAGACACTTTTTCTACCAGTTTCTTATGATATACAATATTATTTCAGAATTGTTGAAATAACGTAATGCATGGATAAGTTTCATTACAAGATAGGTATACAAACATGTTTACAGCGAAAAAAAGTGATCTAGAGTGTAGTTACCCTTTAAAGTACTGATGTTTATTTTGCTATTCATTTAATTTATATTCTTTATTTGATCACAGTGTTAATTTCTAAAATTATTAAGTGCCAATGCTGGTTTATTCATAAAGAAATACTAAAATGTAAATATACTCTAAGCTGGTCCAGAAAAATTACATATTTTGCCAACGGGCATTATATTGAACAATCCAGGGAATTGAATTTGATGTTAAGATGATCACTAGAAATTGTTTAAAAGTAAGTTTTATATGATCTAAATGAACGGGGAAGTCACTTCCGAAACCAGTGTGACGTAGTCACTTGAAGCTGTAAATTACACGGGAACAGTATGGAACCCATGGTTGGCTAAATGCCTGCAAGTCATCAAGGGTCTGCGGTATCAAATGAGCCTCAAAACCATCACTCTGCTGCCAGATATGCAGTAGATATAGATGGATCACGCGAAGGGTTGCTTCTCCTGACTTATTCTTCCATTGAGTTCAATAGGAAAATGAGTCAGGAGAAACAACCCTTAAAGTGATCCATTTATTGTCCATAATACATTTATTTAAGGTTAAACTGACATTTCAAGCACAATCTTTATGTTTATGTACAATAAACGTATTATTATTATTATTTTATTAATGAACGCATTTAAATTACATATTGACAATTTACACTGAAATGTCATGTCTTCCTAGTCAATTGTTCCTTTTAACATCCGGTACTAATGTTAACAACACCGGATTTATAAAAAAAACATTTTTTAAATTAAAAAAACGAGGGGAAAAAACAAAACACATTGGCCTGTTCGCCCCAAGTTAAACCAGCGAGGTGGAAAGTGCGACAAAGATGGCATCTCGTAAAACCAGCGCGGTTTGGCAGTATTTTGATTGTGTAGAAAATGGAAATAAGGTTGTATGTAGGCTGTGTCAGAATAAACTGGCATATAACCACTCGACCGGAGCAATGCGTAACCACATTCAGCACAGGCACGTGAACGTTAGCCTGCAAGGAGAGCAGGCTGCTGGTGCTAGCCAAACTAATATTACATCGTTTACCGCCCCAACCCGCAGACGCTGTGATCCCGCTCGGTCTGAAAAGATAACGCAGCTAATCACGGCAATGACTGCGCAAGATATGCTTCCACTGAATTTTGTTGAAGGCAAAGGCTTCCGAAAGTTAATCGAATATATTGAGCCCGAATACACGGTGCCGAGGCGCAAAATGATCACATCCAGATTGGAGCGCAGCCATCAAAAAATGACGGAGGAGATTAAACTGAACATGGAGAAGGCAGAATATGTGGCCATAACTACAGACGGTTGGACTTCTATGACAACCGAGTCGGACATGACAATAACGTGTCATTTTATGATTGAAGGAAACCTAGTTAGTACTGTGCTCCAGACGTGCGCACAAGAGGAAAGACATAGTGCTGAAAACTTGGCAGCGTACCTGCGAGGTGCTATTAGCAAGTGGGGACTGGATAAGAAGGTCATCGCCTGTGTCCACGACAATGCGAGCAACATGGTATTGGCAAACAAAGACCTGTTGAAGTGGGAGTCGGTGCCTTGTTTTGCCCATACTCTGCAATTAGCCATAAATGATGGATTGAAGGCGAACGCCATGAGCCGGCTGATTGGTGCATGCACGAAACGGGTGAACCATTTCCTGTCGGACAGAACAGTGACAAAACTAACAGACGCCAGGACGTTGGAGCTATCGGATGACAATTGGCAGACAATTGAGTCTATGCTCCCTGTGCTGGATTCCCTCAAAAGTGCCACCACTGCTTTGTGTGGCGAGGAATACGTATCGGTGTCAATGGTGTTCCCCGTTACCATGACTTTGCTGGACAGGTAAATATAATAGGCAAATATATTACATTTGATTGAAAAGTAGGCCTATTAGTAATAATAATAACTATAATGATAATAATAATAGGCTAATACTAGTAATAACAGCCTGATGATGATGATAATAATAACTGAATAGCGGGTCATCATCAATAAATTACTTAATTGAATGGATAAAAATGGTATAATCAGTTATCTCCACTAGGCATCTCAACTCAGCAGGCGATCCCAGCAAAGTGGCTGAGTTCAAGAACACGGTAGCAGCATCACTGGAGAGACGCATGCGTCCAACAGACACAGAGAGAGCTGGAAGTGTGGCACTGCTTGCCTCTGCTCTCGATCCCCGCCACAAGCACCTCAACTTTCTCCAGATGGACATGCAACGGGCAGTAAGAGAAAATCTTGCTTCTCAGTATCACAGCCTCCCAGCGAATGATGATGAGGAAGATGCTGATAATGAAGATTGCGACAGGCCTAAAGACGACTTAGCTGAGAACTCCTCTCAACCAAAACGGCAGAAAACTTTCTTAAATTCTTTCTTTGGGGATGGCTATGGAGAGTCCGCGGATCAAGATGAGCTGGAGCGCTACTGGATGGAAGCGTGTATCCCACCTAATGAAAACCCACTTGCGTGGTGGTGCGGGAAGACGCAACGCTTTCCAAAACTATGCCGGCTTGCAAGTCAGTCAGGAATAGGCGTGGTTTTAAATATGAATAGCTATTTACAGACTGTGAGGGCTAAAACGCACAAGAAGCCGAATTCTCCTTTACAATAATTCAGTAAATGTTTACAATTGGGCAGGCAAACTAATTAAAATGTGCAATAATTATGATCAGTGTATATGATGGAATAGTGGCATTAGAATGTGCCAGAGGCCAGCAAATTTGGGCTTTTACGGCCAAAATGCTTCTCCGGGGGGGGAAGGCATGCACCCGGACCCCCCTAGCTGGCTACTTTTTCCCACACTGGCTGACTACTCCATATCCTTGTGGGAAGCCTTGCACATAAAAAATGTTTAGAAAAAATAAATAAACTGACCAGCAGGGGTCGCTACATAGCGATGAAGCGTGGACCCCGAACCAACTGAATCCTCCCTTACCCTGGGCGACAATCGCCAATGGCGCATCGCTCTACGGAAAAAACCAAATCTAAAATTGTTCTAATGAAGTAAACTCGACTGTCACAAAATGGTCCCGGATTTTGCCATCGCATAATTCCAAATTCCTACAGTAAAACTCCCTCAACACCAAGAAGACCAAAGAGATCATTGTGGACTTCAGGAAGACCAAAGCAGGCACGCACAGCCCCATCCTTATTGACGGGACGGAGGTTGAGCGTGTCTCCAGCTTCAAGTTCCTGGGTATCCACATCTCTGAGGATCTCTCCTGGGCCCTCAACACCTCGGCCCTGGTCAAGAAGGCTCACCAGCGTCTCTTCTTCCTGAGGAGACTGAGGAAAGCCCATCTGTCTCCTCAGATCCTGGTGAACTTCTACCGGTGTGCCATAGAAAGTATCCTCACCAGCTCCATCACAGTCTGGTATGGAAACTGTACTGTCTCTGACCGGAAAGCGCTGCAGAGGGTGGTGAAAATCACCCAACGCATCACTGGTACCACTCTGCCATCGATCGAGACGGTACAGCACAAAAGGTGTCTGCGGAAAGCACGCAGCATAGTCAAGGACTCCTACCACCCCAAACACAGACTGTTTGCCCTTCTCCCCTCTGGGAGGCGCTACAGGACCCTCCTCGCCAGAACCAGCAGGCTGAAAAACAGCTTCTACCCCTCAGCTGTCACCCTGCTGAACTCTGCACCTCGGTGACCCCCCCCCCCCCCCCAGATACCAACCCCCCGCCCTATCCCCGGACCACCCCAGTCACTCCCCCAGAGACTTTTACTGTTTTACTGTTAAATATACCGCTGTACAATAATGCCCATACTAATCATCCTGTATCATACTGTATAGACTTTATTTTAGATAGATATCTCATATACAATCATAGTACTTCTCTGTAGATACTTTATTCATACTCGTAGATATTTCATATTTCATATATACCCTTATATTTTCTTACAAACACTGTCATTGATAGCCCTTACTACTGCCTATTCATGTTTATTTATTCATGTTTATACCATTGAGATTATTTATATATCCACATTTATACTCCTGTACACAATGTTTATAATGTACCATATTATATATATACACAATGCACTTTACTGCCTCTTTGCACTCTGGTTAGATGCTAAACTGCATTTCGTTGTTCTTGTACCTGTACATGGATAATGACAATAAAGTTGAATCTAATCTAATCTAAAAAATCATGCCAGTCATGCCAGCACTACCTTGGAAGTTGTTTTTCAACACTAGCGGAGGTTGCTGAAAACAGTTTGCGTTTATTTTATGGAATTTTAAAAAACAGCACCTATAGAATTGAATGGCCACTTAAAGATTTTGCCATCCCACAATTAGAAATTTGTACAGTAAAAATTCCTGTCAGCCACTTCATGACTACAGGAGAAGCTGTTCTTCAAGACTATAGTGGAGGTTGCTGAAAACAGCTTGATTTAATTATTTTATTGAATTTTAAATAGCGGAATGTATATAATTGAATTATGGCCACTTTGCAGGATTTTGCCATCCCATAATGCCAATGACTCATCATGACCTGGGAAGCTGGCCTTTAATGTAGTCGAGTTTGTGGAAAACAATTTTATATGGTTATTTTATCATTTATTTATTTTTAAAACGGGTATAATGAATGTACACCGTTACATTTACTTTTCTATCCAAATGAACTGAGAATATTACAGCTGTAACGCTCTTTGCAGGCAGATTAGTTTAAGTGCATTAGACCTGACCAGGTGCTAAAGTTACAGAACCAAATGATCTTAGATTGTAAATATCTTGCACGGGCAGTGCGAGTTTCTTATTTTTAATGCTCAATAAAAGAAAACGATACAACATACAAAAACTTATCCCGTCATTGACAACATCAAGTGTACAATAGTACATCTAAACATGATCAAAGCAAAAGCATAACGCAGACATAAAGAAAGGTGCATAACACAACAAAAGGACGATTCAATTACTGATTGTTAAATATCATGTTGTAGTATTCCAGAGTATTTGCACTTTTTTTGTTTTCATGCAATTTAACATTTCAACTAATATAACTCCTGTAAATAAAAAAATAAAAAAATAAAAAAGGACGGGCAGTGGGAATAGAAACTGTCCCTGCAGTGGACTACATATGCGTCACAAACGTGTTACCGGAAAGTGCAATGGAGCCTCGCACTAAATCTTTAGCGCATAGTTTGACCGACGTTTTTTCAAAGTGCAAAGTGACCGCAGTAAAAACGGAACGTGTACAGAAGAAGTAAACTTGCGGGCCCGGGTCTTGTGTGAATCGCGACGAATCGGGACATACCCACGAGTCACGACCAGCATAATGACGTAGGGGTGAATGGGCCGGACCCGTGTTAAATATCCCGATGTGATTCCCGGGTTTTGTGTGTGAAAGGGGTATTAAAAGCAGACGTTAGCCAATGTTCAACTTGCTAGCTGGTCATCTCACAATATAACAGCTAACGTTAGCCAATGTTACCCAACATCATTGTAATTCAACTAACAGTTAACGCTGCTGTTAACGCAAAGTAGATCGGGTAATGTTAGCTTGTTCGCTAACGTTTGAGCGCCTTCCACAACTAATTACCGTCACTGTTTTGAATACAAGTTAACGTTAGCTAGTGGCTAGCTTCTAAACTGACGACGTTCGTTTGTTACCACAAGATGACACGATCCTGACTGTGTAATACTTGGTAATTTAGACTATAATCGTTGGCGTTTGTCCGAAACATGGGTGTCTAAAAGACTTCGCTAGCTAACTGGCATTTGCTAACATTACAACAATTCTTACCTCCATGGAAACGCGCCAGCCTTGCATGGCTGCATATCCGTAGCTCATATTTTTGCTGCCTCCGTCAGCAACAGATTTAACCGTGTTGGGCTGCGACAAGTAAGCCCCCATGATGGAAAAAATGTTGCTTAACCAGGAGCCCCTTGGAAAATAGGATACTGCCTAATTGTACCAAAAGAAAAAAAGTTCTGTTACGTTAGCTTTGAAGTTCAAGTGTATACGACCCTTTAATTCATTTAAATAAATTCTAGTCGTTGCACTTTTTAATCTGACTACTGACGTTACATGCGGAACTAACGTTAGTTTGATTGCAAGCTAAGTTAAACCGATTTGTCTCTACATGTAAGTGTTATTGGCACGTTAAACTGTCGCGTTACCCGACGGACTGAAAAATGTATATACAGAGTTAAAAAAAAAAAGAATTAAAAAAAAGTGCTGTATTTACTGCGTAAAATATCGCGAAAAATTTAGAAAAATGTCAGCACGTGTAATGCAAAGCATAATCAACAACCTCCTAAAAGCGAGCGAGAGGAGACATACAGGAAGCGGAAGCGGCTTTAACGGGAGAACTGCGCATGACTGTTTGTAACGTCTTCTTCGCGTCAAAAGTAATGACAGAAACACTCTGGCAAGGGGCAGTGCTGCCTCCCACTGAACTGGAAAGGCAACTGCCTTCTTCTTCTTCTTAATTGTTTTATGGCGGTTTGCATCCAACTTTAGGAGCTTTACCGCCACCTACCGAACTGGAGTATGGACCAGGGACCCAACCCATTAAACCCAACCAACCAAAATAAACATCCTACAAAACAAATTAAACCACCCAACTACCACCAAATACAAACAAATGGAAAATAAACTCTTACAGTACATGAATTAAAACACAAACAAAATTCTCTAAACCCTTTTATATAAACCCGTTTCCCTCAAAAATCTAAATATGAAGGCAACTGCCTTCTCAAAACGGTGCTTTTTCAACGGCCCAAAGTTTTTGCTCTGATTGGCTAACATGAGATGTCGATTTAGCGGTTTAACTAAACGTGGAATAAGCTGACGAATGTTGATTCAAATTGTTGCATGTTTATAGAACTGTTTGCTACGTAGTCAAAGTTATACTGCTGCATTAATAATCGCACTGCATGAAACTCGTCCGTCTCTGTTTTGTGTTTATTCTGCAGAGCGTTTCAGGGGGTTTTGTTTTGTTTGTTATTTTAAAGGGTAACATACGGTGGCCCAGAGAAGCATACGCGCTGCAAAAGGCCGAAGCAAATACATTAACAGAAATGCGCTGCAAATTCATAAATGCTGCAAATTCAAAAACACATGCAGAAGTCCAAAGCAAATGCATTAACCAAAACGTGCTGCAAAAGTTGACAACACAATGGAAGTGTTTTCGGAGGACACTGAAAGAGGTGACACCTGACAGACGAGTAGAAGTCGCTACCCAGATAGCAAGGAAGTATTGAATCAACATTGATATTCTGTTATAAGCATCAGTTGTGCTTTCATTTTCAAATAAAAAACCGTTAGAATTATTCATTGCCTGTTTCTGCGGTCGCTGTTGTACATGCTAGCACGCTCGTATATGTGTATTTTACCTGGTAAGTGAATTTATTTTTTCTTGGTTAAGTTAAAAGTTCAAGTTGCTACGGGTGACGTAGAAAATAAACAAAAGGAGACTTAACAGCAAAGCGTATTTGTGGTTGATGCTAATGCTGCAGTCGTTTATTCATTTCCAACTATAGGAATCTCGATATCCGATGAGGGAAAATGTAATAAAATGCCCTTTCAACTAGAAGTTTCATATCTGAAATCAGGGTTCGGGAAATCAACCCCGACCTCCCTATTAGGAAGAACTTGACATCACATCATCATGACAGCTCACACCGTGAACATTGTGAACAGTAAACAAACATCCCAGATAGCAAGGAAACATTGAATCAATGTTGAATTAACATAAGATGAAGCATTGATTCAATGTTGATCTCTGATGTTGATTCTGCGTCCAGGTGCTCATCGAGTTTACGTTGAATCAATGCATTGAAATAATGTTGAAACAATGTTGATGTTAACAATAGAAATCAATGTAACTGATGAAATCAATTTATTATCAATGTAATCTATCATAGCTAATGATCGCTACTAAAATAAATAACACATTGACATCAATTTTTAAAATGCAAACATCTTTATTGATTTTAAACCTCTGCTTAATGGACACAATACATGCAATAGCTAGCTATAGTTTCATGCTGAAAAACGAAAGTTGAAGTGTTTTAAAAGCTAAACTCGTCTCAAAATAATGTTTGTTTACTGTTCACAATGTGGGTCGCGGTGTGAGCTGCCATGATGATGTGAAGTGATGTCAAGTTTTTCCTAGTCGGGAGGCCGGGGTTGATTTCCCAAACCCTGATTTCAGACATGGAACTTCTAGTTGAAAGGCCGTTTTATTACATTTTCCCTCATCGGATATCGAGATTCCGATAGTTGGAAATTAATAAACGAATGCCCATTAGCATCAACCACAAATACGCTGTGGCAGGGTGGGCGTGGTTAGCCTCTGCTTGCAGAGAGAGAGTGAGCTGAGCGGCTCTCGGACCCTGAGCCACAGCTGTCATAAGTTAATCAGCATCACGGGGAAACGGATTGAATAATGGTTTAATTGTTTCTGATTGCTATGACAGTGAGCCGGGGCTTGAAAAGGGAGAGGCGGGAGGACAAACGGGGCTGGCTGTTGACGGAGAAGGTGAAAGCTCCGGGAAGCCAGAGCCGAGAAAAAAAGGAAAAAGAACGAAAATTAAAAGAACCCAGCGGGTTGTTCAAACCACATTCTGTGTGTCTCCAGTCATTTCGAGAGGTGGCACTCGAACTTGCCACAGTGGTGGCCCGTACGGGGAGAGTTGTGAGAGACTGCAAGACACAAGAAGAAGAAAAATGGAAAAAAAGGAGACCAGCCAGGAGCGAACTGAAGCAGGGCAGCCAGTAGTAGCGCTCGCGCGCATGCTGGAGGCTATGACCAAGATGCAGGAGCGGCAAACGGCGGTGCATCAGGAGCAAATGGAGGCTCTGAGGCTACAGGCCACCCTCCAGACGGAGACGCTGCGGCAGCTAGCCATCGTCGGGGGGGCAGGGTCGCAGGATCCGCACGTCCGGACCCCGATGAAAATTCAGCTGCTCAAAATGACCGCCGATGATGATGCCCAGGCCTTCCTGGACAGCTTCGAGGTGGCCGCGGAGGCATGTCGGTGGCCCAGCGAAGAGTGGGTAGTCCGCCTCCTGCCCCTTTTAATGGGGGAAGCCCAGCAGGTGGCACATGGGCTGCCGGCCATAGCCCGGGCGGAATACACCACCGTCAGGAGGGCAATCCTGGATCGTCTGGGCTATAGCCCAGAAGATCAAAGGCGTCGGTTCCGGGAAGCCTCCCTGGTTCTGGGGGACCGCCCCTTCGCGTTCGCCCAGCAGCTCACCGACATGGCCCGAAGATGGCTGCAGCCAGAAATACGGTCCACCGGGGGGGGTATTGGAGCAGGTCGTGCTCGAAAAATTTGTGGGCGGGCTGCCAGAGGCGACCGCCAACTGGGTGCGCTGCCACCGACCCACTAGCCCGGAGCTGGCAGTTAACCTGGCCGAAGACCATCTGGCCGTGGTGCCCAGTAGCCCACCGCAAAAGCCGCCGGAACCGGCTCCGAGGAGAGGCCCCCTCCTCGCACGGTCCCTTCTTCCCTTTCCCGGGACCCCGCTACAACATATCCCCGCATTAATCCCCCCTCTTTTTTTTCTCCTTCTCCAGGCTGAGGCTCGGTGGCGGGAGGGTCCGACCCACAGAGGGCTCCTCAGACGGTCGGACCGGGTTGTTGGCGATGCGGGCAGCTCGGCCACCTGCGGAGTGACTGTCCACTTATGGAAGTGGGGCAGGTGGTCCGGGTTGTCGGTCCGCCCATTCCCGCTCACGATCCAGAGGGAGCGTACTGCATCCCGGTAAGGGTGCAAGGGAGTGAACACAGAGCGTTGTTGGATTCGGGGGCTATGCAGTCCATGATTCGACAAAGCCTGGTTCGGCCAGAGGCATTGGTGGAGGCACCCTGGGTATCAATTAGATGCGTGCATGGTGATGTGCACAAATATCCGGTAGTGCGTGTAAAAATTTATTATCAACAGAAAATTTATATGAGTAAAGCTGCGGTTAGCTCCCGGCTTTCGCACCCCTGATTTTTGGCATTGATTAGGCAGGGTTTCGTAAAGTGTCAGGAAAGCTGTGGGAGGTGCGATCCTGACCGGTATGGCCCGGGGAGGTGTGTGCTGTTGACGGCGATGACGCAGGGTCAGCCAACACGGTCGAGGAGGGGGCGGAGCCTGGGGAGCCTCGAGGGGAGACTCTCCTGGTTCCGGTTTTTCACCCCACGGAGGATTTCCCACTCGAACAGTCTCGGGATGACACCTTACACTTTGCTTATGAACAAGTGATGCGTATTGATAGTCAGCAGGTGCGTCCGGAGACAGCTCTTTCTCACCCGTATTTCTCGGTTATTAGAGATAGATTATATCGAGTGTGTCGGGACACTCAAACAGGGGAAGAAAATACCCAGTTGTTGGTACGGTTTAATAGGACTTTGAAATCGATGATTCGAAAGTTCATTCACGAAGATAGTCGAAATTGGTAAACGGTTAGTCCCTTTATTATTTGCAGTGCGGGAGGTTCCCCAGGCCTCCACAGGATTTTCTCCCTTTGAGTTAATATTCGGTAGAAAACCCAGGGGAGTTTTGGACCTAGTTAAAGAAACCTGGGAGGAAGGTCCAAGCTCCAGTAAAAATTAGGTACAGTACGTCATGGACCTGCGAGCAAAACTCCATACACACAAATATCCGGTAGTGCAAACCGCATTCTGTGTGTCTCCAGTCATTTCGAGAGGTGGCACTCGAACTTGCCACATACGCTTTGCTGTTAAGTCTCCTTTTGTTTATTTTCCTACATCACCCGTAGCAACTTGAAATTTTAACTTAACCAATTTAACCAAGAAAAAATAAATTCACTTACCACATAACATACACATATACGAGCGTGCTAGCATGTACAACAGCGACCGCAGAAACAGGCAATGAATAATTCTAACGGTTTATTTGAAAATTAAAGCACAACTGATGCTTATAACACAATATCAATGTTGCTTCAATACTTCCTTGCTATCTGGGTAGCGACTTCTACTCGTCCATGTCAGGTGTCACCTCTTTAAGTGTCCTCCGGAAAACACTTCCGTTGTGTTGTCAACTTTTGCAGCGCGTTTGTCCTTTTGCAGCATGTTTTCACTTCGGACTTCTGCATGTGTTTTTGAATTTGCAGCGTTTATGAATTTGCAGCGCATTTCTGTTAATGTATTTGCTTTGGCCTTTTGCAGCGTGTTTCTCCTTTTGCAGCATGTTTTTGTTAATGCATTTGCTTTGGACTTTTGCATGTGTTTTTGAATTTGCAGCGTATTTCTGTTAATGTATTTCCTTTGGCCTTTTGCAGCGCGTTTGCCTCTCTGGGCCACCGTAGCAGCACTACAACCATTCGTTTTAGATGAGAACTGATACATTTGGTTTTTTCTCATAGTTACTGATTGATTCTGGTCCAAATCTTCACATTTTACACAAAACAGCGTAAACCCAAAGAATCTGGCTCAAAAGTGTCTCTAGTGGTAAAACGTTAGGTACTGCACGTCCAGTCTGTCATTGGCCAGAAACTTCATCCAGCTGACATATTCCTCCCGGTGACAAAATTGAAATCTGTAGGCTACAGCGACGCCCTGAAGTTCTGGAGCGAGGGCGGGCTATGCCCAAAGCAAATCTAAGCGGTTTATCTGCGTGCCGTGGACGGGGAGTAGATGGGGGAGAGAGAGTGTGAGAGCGAGTGATATTTAAAGCTTTAAAGGGGTAATATGTTGGTTTACCTACTTTCTGGTGTTTTGTATGATATTGGCAGTATTGGGGTGTAGTGAACGGTTTTTTTACTAGTAGTTTAACTACATTTTGCAGTAGCTTGCTGGTAGTTCAACTACATTCATATTTGCATAGTGATTCAAGCAGTTAAATTACTTTTTTGCCATTTTTTGTGTAGTTAAATACTGAAACTACAACTTTCAATTTTGTCCTTGTGAAAAGCCCAGATGGCATTGTTTTGTTTCGGACAGGTTTAGGTCTCAAGTATTCCAGGAAGCTGTGAAAAATATTTGGCTATAGTTTTTAATGTTTTGAATCTGAATTTGTAAAACTAAACTTGAATATATTTGGTGTGAATTAGTCATAAGTATTTATTATTGTTATTTATGAACAAATGTTCAGATAAGTTGTTGCATGCTATTTTAGAAGTTACCTGGCTAACTGAGTAATCCTGCTTGGTGCAATACCCCCACCTGGACTCTAGTTTCTGGAAGACAGGTGTCTGACTGATGGACATTGTATACAAAACCAAAGCTGACATTCCTTGAACTTTCCCATGAATAGTGGGGTATATTATTTCTTTGGTATATTATTCCACATGCATAGTGGCTATCAGAAAGGGGGAAGGTTTGATCGCTAGAATTTGGAACCTCCGGTCCCAGCTCATCTCTCTCCTGATCTGCCGATACCAAGGAGACCGGTATCACCTCTTTCCATGCTTTTAGTAGATTGAGGTGATAAATCTGTTTCGCCCCCCAACCTCATAATCGACTTCCCCCACTCGTCGTGTGACCACAAAGGGTCCTTGCCACTTGGCGAGTAATTTTGTGCTGGAAGTCGGGAGTAATACGAGGACTTTATCTCCCGGTGAAAATTGCCGTAGTTTCGTTCCTCTATTGTATTGTCTCTGCTGACGTTCCTGAGCCTCGAGCAAATTCTCACGTGACAATCTCCCCAGTGTATGGAGTTTTGCTCGCAGGTCCATAACGTATTGAATTTCATTTTTACTGGGACTTGGACCCTCCTCCCAGCTTTCTTTAACTAGGTCCAAGACACCCCGGGGTTGTCTACCGAATAGCAATTCAAAGGGAGAAAATCCCGTGGAGGCTTGGGGAACCTCTCGCACTGCGAACAATAGAGGAACTAACCACTTATCCCAATTTCGGCTATCATCGTGTACAAACTTTCGAATCATAGATTTCAAAGTCCTATTAAAACGCTCAATGAGCCCATCCATTTGTGGCTGGTACACGCTCGTTTTAATGGACTGAACACCTAATAATTCATACAATTCGCGTAATGTGCGTGACATAAATGAAGTGCCTTGATCCGTCAGAATCTCTTTCGGGATTCCGGCGCGGGAGATTATTTGGAACAATGCCTGCGCAACACTCTTGGCCGAGATATTGCGTAACGGCACTGCTTCGGGATACCGAGTTGCATAATCCACGAGGACTAATACAAATCGGTATCCCTGAGTGCTCCTGTCAAATGGACCGATGAGGTCCATGCCCACTCTATCAAAAGAGACCTCAATTAATGGTAGAGGGTGCAACGGCGCTTTTGGGATGGCCGGGGAATTCACTAGCTGACATTCTGGACAAGACGCATACCACCGACATACATCCGCCCAAATGCCCGGCCAATAGAAACGGGCCATTATCCGGTCTAGTGTTTTTTCATATTCTAAACCCCTATCCTATCCTATCAACATACGTCACCTGGTCAAAGGCGAAGCTTAGGGTGTTGTCACGAGACTGAGCGAGTGGGAAATCCTCCACGGGGTGGAACACCGGCACCTGAGGAGTCTCCACTGGAGGCTCTCCCGGAGCCGCCTCCCCCTCCCCCTCCCCCCCGGTAGTGTCGGACAACCCAGCGTCACTACTGTCAACCACACACACCTCACACTTCCCTATCGGTTGTGATCGTACCCCCATCAGCTTCTCAGCTACTTGTTTAAACCCCGGCCAATCTGTGCCCAAAATCAGAGGGTGCAAGAGGTGGGAGCTAACCGCAGCCTCTAGAATATGCTTTTTTCTTTTTACCCGAATTTCCACTGGTACTATAGGATACTTGTGTCGATCCCCATGCACACACCTAATAACTACCCAACGTGCCGATACCAAAGCCTTAGGTCGAACCAGGTTCTGTTGGATCATGGTCTGCATCGCCCCTGAGTCCAACAGCGCCTGGTGTTCACTCCCAACGGCGGCGTCCAGGTTGGTGGGTCGATGACACTGGACCCAGCTGGCTTTATCCGCCGGCAACCCTGCGATAAACCTCTCGAGGACCACCTGCTCCATGACTCCAGCTGCCGATAGAATTTCCGGCCGGAGCCAGCGCTTCGCCGTGTCTGTCAGCCGCTGGGCGTAGGCAAACGGTCGGTCCTCTCCAGTCAGGTTGCTTTCCCGGAAGCGATGTCGGTGGTCCTCCGGGGTGAATCCTGTTCGGTCGAGGACCACCTTCTTCACATTCCTAAAATCCGCCCGAACGGCTGCAAGCAGGCTATGCGCTGCTTGTTGCACCTCGCCGGATAAGAGGGGCAGGAGATGCATGGCCCACTCTTCCAGTGGCCACCTGCATGTCTCCGCCGCCACCTCAAACGCCTTGAGGAAGGCCTGAGCGTCATCGTCCGCCGTCATCTTCGGGATGTGGAACTTCAGGGATGAGATGCTCTGCCTTCCCCTGGACTCCCCACTGGCCACTAACTGGATCAGCGCCTGAGCCTGGAGGCTAGACTGCTCACGCAGGGCTTGCATCTGTTCAGCATGAGCCGCTGACTGTCGCTCCTGCATGGCAGCTAGACCCTCCAGTACTCTCCCCAGCGCTGTCATGGACACAGCCTGCTCAAGCTGTTCCGGGTTCTTCTCCATGTTCCGTCTTCTTGCACTTTTATTTTTCGCCTTTTTCTTCGCTCCCCGTACTGGCCACCGCTGTGGCGAAGTGAGCCGTAGTGCTCAGGTGCAGAGACAGGAACCAGATGTTGTTAGAAAGAGAACCGTTTTTTATTTCTGATTCTCTTTTTTTAAATGACTTTTTCCCACAAACAAACAAACACACAGTTCTCTGCTTTTTCCTCGAACCCCCAGAAGGCTCCTTTTCAATGTTCTCAGGCTCACTGTTGAACAATCAAGGCAATTGGTTAATTGATACAAACAATAAAACAATCAATCGTCACCAATTGCCTTATTACCGACAGCTGTGCCGGTTCCATAAACCACCCGAGTTCACTCTCTCTCTCTTGCCGGCAGCGCCTAAAACCATGCCCCCCTACCACAGTAACATATTATTTTATTTTAATTCTTTCTTCATAATCCTACTAGGCGTTTATTTAAGCTCTCTATCTTGCATTTTGGACATATTCCACCTGGCTATTTTACACAGTATCACGATTTCGCGCAACATCGGACTCTCTCTACAACTCTAAGTTTTTCTTCGGCTCTAACAAAAATGGTTTGCATGCTTTCTTTCAGACAACTTGCTTTTCAATATAGCCTCAGTTATTTTTCACGTTTTAACAACCTGCTTGAATTATTTTATTCTTTTAACACGCATCTGCTAACACAAACTGTTTTGTTTTTTTTAAACGTAATTGCTGCTACTACTACTACTACTACTACTACTAACCTATACATTTATACACCATTACTTTTTCACAATGCTGTTCTAATAAAAAGTACATTGAAAAAAATTATACAAATGTCATGTTCCTCTAATCATCAAGAAAAATTTACAACTTTACCAACGTTTACAACAACCACCAATAAAATGACATCATCAAACCCTTGTAACAAAACCCCCACACCCCATCTCGAATAATCATACATAATACATAATCATAAAATGTATTTTTTTCCCACTATTTTTATGCATAAGTATATTTTTTTATAACCTCATTAATATTCATAAAATACCCATCAATCAAATTTTGACAGTAACCAAATAATATATCTCCCTGCTGTGAGGTTGCAAAAAATACATGAATGAAAACCAAAAAGAGAAGGTACGGGCACACATTAGATCTTTCTCAGTGGTTGAGTCTCATTACTGTCGTGCCCGCACACAGAAACAGTACCTTGAGCTGAAACTTACTGTAGCAAAGATGTACAACCTTTACAAACTAAAGTGTAGCAAAAATGAAGACACGCAAGTCAAAGTGTCATACTATAGGTCTATATTCAACACTGAGTTCAATCTCGGTTTTCATGTCCCTAAATCGGACCGATGTGATGAATGTGAGGCATATGAAACAGCTCAGAAACAGAGATTGTTAAGCCAGGATCAAGAGGAATCACACAAGAAACATATATATGAAAATAATGCCATGCGTCAAGAGCGCCAAAGAGATAGGAATGATAAACAGAAGCTTACAGTCTGTTTTGATTTAGAAAATGTTATTTCATGTCCACGAGCTGAAGTTAGTTCTTTCTTCTACACGAGGAAGCTAAACCTATACAATATGACAGCCCACAGTTCACAAACTAAGAAGAGATATTGTGCTGTGTGGACGGAGGCAATGTCAGAGAGGGGAGGGAATGATATGGCAAGTGCCCTGGTTAAAATACTCGAAAGGGTGATACAAAACCACCCTGAGGTGACAGAGATAGTCACATGGAGTGACAGTTGTGTACCACACAACAGGAATTATAAAATGTCTTTTGCAGAGTTTATGTCTATAAATCCAAAAATCAAAAAGATCACAATGAAATATTCTACACCTGGCCACTCAGCAGTCCAAGAGGTTTATAATATGCATAGCAACATTGGAAAGGCAATGGCCGGCTCAGAGTTTTACTCTCCACTGTCCTTCTTACGTGCCCTGCTTAGGGCAAATGGAACCAACCCATATACTGTCATTCAAATGAAAGAAACAGACTTCATAGATTTTCAGTCTTGTTCCAAGCTTTATCAGTACAAGCAAGTACTAATCAATTCATTCAAATAAATGGTCGTAGTTATTCTTTGAAATGTAAGGTTTTACATTGTGAAGGGTGAGCTGGAACCTTATAATTCTGAACAGGATCTGAGCTCTCAGAATTATAAGGTTCCATCTCCGTTTGGACCATCTCAAAAAATCCCATTTCCAAATTTGCCAGGATTTTGATATTCTATACTCCAAGTACCTGTAGGGTGATGGTCCTGTTGAGCTATACAAGTAGAGTATACTACATAACAGTTTTGCCAGCTGGGATGTGAAAACGTAGATGCTAAATATCTCTGAACTACACTAAACGGAGATGGAACCTTATAATTCTAAGCTCACGATATTGCATTAAAATGCAATTATGAACTAAGAAAGGTTTTCTATTAATGTAATATAACCATATAACCATATAAATACAACACCGCTGCCTTACCTATTGGCTTGATTTCACTGGCGAAATAAAAATGGTGGGTTTCCGTTTTTCTTCGTACTTGTTCGGAGAAACTCGTCAAATCACGTGGTGTGGAGTCCCTCATTCGGAAGATATCTTTTAGGGTACTGGAAGAATAGTAGAATAGATTCGAATGGGTTATGAGACCAGGTTGCAATGTTAGCGAACAAATGTCCATGTGAGACGCAACCAAGACAGTAACGTTAATGTTGTAGTGGCTAGCTAACGTTTGTGGGCTAACGCTAGCCAGCAAAAAACATTTTTCATGCCTTATCATTGATAACAAATATGCGTGTGCGTGTGTGTTAAATCCTTTCAATATTTGGTCTCAACATGCGGCTTTGAGCAACTCATTGACAGTTTTTGTCCACAGTTTTTTGTCTTTTACCCGAGGAAAGAGGTCGCTCACCCGCTCCTCTCGGGTAGCTTAACCAATATGGTTTCTTGTGTTTTTTTGGATGTACAAACAGGACAAATGCCCAGAATCATGCCGTAATTCAAGGCCAACACCACAGTTCTGTGGCGACACTATGAGGGATCTCCGTCAGAGACAGAGATGGGAATGTTGGAGATCCAAATGCAAATAGCTGGGCAATCTTAAAGTGTTCTTAAGAACACCACTAGAAACGGACAATAATCCGTAGTGGAGAAACAAATAAAAATGAAAGAACACAAACCTCGCAATAAAAACGAGGAGCTCGATAATCGAGCAAAACAAAGGAATAGATAGATAGATAGATAGATAGATTCCTTTATTGTTACATCCAGGTACAAATACAAGGAGTAAAATTCTTTGGTCTTGGCTCCACAACATCCTCACAGCAACATACAAGAATAAAAATAAAAAAATAAAAAATATATACAGACAATATTAAATAATAATACTAATAATAATGAGTGCAACAGTGGGTTAGCAGCATGGTTGTGCAAAAGAGCAATTATGTAGGCTTGTGTACTGAGTGTATGTAGTCCAAGTACTGGTAGCACAGCAGTCAGGCAGTGGGCTAGAGACCATTGTTCAGTAGTCTGGTAGCCTGGTGGAAAAAGTTGTCCCTGAGTCTGCTAGTTCGGGCCTTAAGGCTGCGATACCGTTTGCCAGATGGTAGCAGCTGGAACAGGCCGTGGTTGGGGTGGGTGGGGTCTCTGATGATTCTGCGGGCTTTTCTGACACATCGGGTGTTGTACAGCTCCTCGATGGAGGGGAGAGGCACGCCACAGATGTATTGAGCTGACCGTACAACCCGCTGTAGCGCTTTGCGGTTAAGTGCGGAGCAACTACCGTACCACGCAGTGAAGTTCCCGGTCAGGATGCTCTCAGTCGTCCCCCTGTAGAAAGCCCGCAGGATCTTGGGTCCCATGCCAAACTTCTTCAGTCGTCTGAGGAAGAAAAGACGTTGTTGGGACTTCTTGACCACGTGGTCGGCGTGGACGTTCCAGGTTAGATCCTCTGAGATGTGTGTGCCGAGGAACTTAAAGTCACTGACTCTCTCTACGGTGGACCCACTGATGGTGAGGGGGTCCGGCTCCTCTCTTCTCCTCCTGTAGTCCACGATGAGCTCTTTAGTTTTGGCGATGTTGAGAGAGAGATTGTTCGCCTGGCACCACTGTGTCAGGTTATCAACCTCCCTCCTATAGGCCGTCTCTTCCCCGTCGGTGATCAGTCCTATTACCGTCGTGTCGTCGGCGAACTTGATCACTCTGGTGGAGTTGTGCGTGGCTACGCAGTCGTGGGTATACAGGGAATAGAGGAGAGGGCTAAGGACGCAACCCTGGGGGGCCCCGGTGTTGAGAGTCAGGGGGGCGGAGATGTTGGAGCCCATTCTCACCACCTGGCATCGGCCTGACAGGAAGTCCAGGATCCAGCTGCACAGGTTGGGGTTGAGCCTCAGATCCCAGAGCTTGGCGTCGAGTCTGGAGGGGACTATGGTGTTGAACGCGGAGCTGTAGTCCACGAACAGCATCCTCACATAGGTGTTACTTTTCTCCAGGTGGGTGAGGACGGTGTGAAGTGTAGTGGAGATGGCGTCGTCTGTAGATCTGTTTTGTCTGTATGCGAATTGATGAGGGTCCAAGGTGGGAGGTAGCATGCCACAGATGTAGTTTTTGACGAGCCTCTCGAAGCATTTGCTCACAATAGGAGTGAGCGCCACGGGGCGCCAGTCATTTAGGCATGTTACCTTGGGTTTCTTAGGCACTGGGACTATGATTGATGATTTGAAGCAGGAAGGGACTATACCAGAGGAGAGGGAGAGATTAAAAATGTCTGTAAACACACCAGCTAACTCCGCCGCGCACACCTTGATGACTCGACCCGGGAGGCCGTCAGGTCCGGCTGCCTTGCGGGGGTTGACATGCATGAACTCCCTCCGTACCTCAGCTTCAGTGAGGGCTAGGACCGAGCTGTCATCAGCGATGGGGGCTCGTACCGGCAGAATGTTGTCCGTCACCTCGAAGCGGGCATAGAATTTATTCAGCTTGTCAGGGTAGGTGGCGTCGGCGATGGCTAGGTGGCTGGGTTTGTTTTTGAAGTCAGAGATGGAGTGCAGTCCTTGCCATAGATTGCGTGGGTTGTTGTCCTTAAATTGGTCCTCAATTTTCTCCCTGTATTTACGTTTGGCTACTCTAATTGTTCTATGGAGATCGTAACGGGCTGTTTTTATCGCCGTGTTGTCTCCGGATACGAAGGCGGTGTCTCTTACCTTGAGAGCGGCTCGAACGGTGTTGTTAATCCAGGGAATAAGCAATAACGCTTATCTAACTCCCGTTTGTGGAGTGAAACAACAAAAAACAGCGAACTGAAAAGACCCCAGAAACTTTGGGTGAGACACTCGTAGGTAGAGTAGAGAAACAAAAGAAAACGAAACCTGCTCTGAAATAAGAGCGTATAAACTAGAACTGTTTTCTTTCTAAGGTTGTACTGCTAACAAGTCCCGCGTTGCTAATCAAAGCGGTCGATAGCAATACAACTTCCTATACCCTTTTTTACCGGCTCGAATGTCATGTGAAATAACATGGAAGCAACGAGAGAGGCCGGAAGCGGGGTATAAATAGTGAGCGGAAATAACTGCCAGGTGAACTCACTAATGACAAGGTGAAAGCAAAACCCGTGACGGAACACAGGAAAATCCGATAGATTACCGGTAAACGATAAAAACGAATAAAGCGACGTGGAGATAAGGGAAGAAAGGTCAGTTCCATGACAGACACAGCTGAGAATGCCAGATCTGGGTCAGTCCCATCTCATCAGTTTTGCTACGATATAATTGTATGCTGCGCGAGTGACTGTGCATCTGTAGCCCACTCTAGTATACTATGCCTAAATTTTAATGCCACGCCTTGTAATTACCACATGGACGAAGAAATACAGAAATAAAGAAGTAAATGCAGAAAAGAATGAATACAGAAATAAACTTTGATTAAAATTATGATTTGATCTATTCATTTCTGTGTCCATTTATTTTCTCATATTTTATCCATTTATTGTAATATTTATTTATTTATTTATAAATTCCTCACTTTGGCATTTCTTGTAGTCCAAACAGAGCGAGCAGGCTGTACAGATGCACCAAACTCGTTTGCTGGCTAGCCTAACTTTTATTGTGAAATTCCCCGCTCTCGCGCTTACCGGAAGTGTATCGTGGTGGTCGTGGCTAGCTTATAAACAAGTTCTCTCTGCCTGTGCCTGGCTTTCACCTTCAAAATGGCCGCATCCATGAGCCGGGCAATGTTGCGTGTTCAACGGGCGGTATGTTGCAAAGTACAGGTAAGGGCCGTTTAGAAAAGCCCATAAACATAATCAACGGGAATATTTAGAATGTTGCACATGGCATAAAGTTACATATTACGCAAGCAATTACATGCCTCGGGTTGGCCAGATGCTTGTCAGCGAACATAAGCTAGCCTAATTTAGGTGACTTTTACTGGACACGGTCAAGTTATCCGCTCTTTAGCCCTTTCCTGCATGAGAGAATATCGGATCAACATTACATTGCAAAAATGTTTGTGTTGTGATCACATACCTCAACTGTATATCCCCGTTAAACGGCATAACTGGGGATTTCAATTTATATACGATGATATTTGATATGCTTTCTTTAACACAATATCATCAATTCTCAAACAAATCACTAAATGACTAACTAAACGTTCTAAATGGCTATTCTTCATGATGAGTAACCTAGGTTTTTAACAATTTCATGTTTGAGTTTGAGTTTATTTCATTCTGTCTTGCAATACAGAGATTGAATTATGCCGAATGTATAACAATAAAAGGACAGGTAAACATACATTTCACTAATTTATCAAACTAGATAATAATAATAATAATAATGGCAATAATAATAGTAAGCGGGCATCCCGTTGTACAGATTACATCGTTAAAAAGCCTGACACCAGTGAGTATTGTGGTAGTTCTTAGTCTAGTGGTCCTGGCTCATATGAGGGTCAGTTTGTTTTGATTCTGAAGAAGCTGGCCAGTTCTTCTTTATTGGGTGGGAGAAGGTCATGGAGGTCTGCAATGAGTTTGACTGTGGCCTGCTCTCTCTGTGTTTGCAAGTCTGGAAGTATCAGTGTGCTGTCTCTGTTGTTATTATTTTGACAGCCGTTTTCTGCACCCTGCTCATCGCGGCTTGCTTTTTTGTGTAGTCGACCAGCAGTATGCTCCCATAATCCAGGCGTGGTTAGAATGTTCAAGATGGAGGGAAACAAACTGTGTGGAAGCTTCACCATTTTGTTATACAGTAGGTTAATAGAGTAGAAATCAGAACAGATTTATCATTTACTGCTCAAAAGTTATAACCACTTCAGTGATGGATGGGAAAATGCAAAAAATGTTTTGGAATGTTAGGTTCATTGACATTTCACATGACCACTTATCCATACTCCTAATGAGCCACTGTTGAAAGTCAATTGATATAATGTCAAATTAAGACACTACCCAAAAAATATACACTTTGTGTGTTCAATGGAACACGCTTAATTTGAAAAAATGTATTTCATGTATAACATAGTGAATGGATGAACCAAGTAAATGGATAACATTGCAAAACGAGCAAAAACAAGATACATCCCATGGCACATATCAGCTTAGATGCACGTAAAAAATTCATGAATCGAATTAATTTACAGTTAAATCATTAATGTATTCGTACAGATACAGCAGATAAATCTATAGTCAAGCATAAATACTTTCAATATATTGAAGAATCAAGAAGATAACAAAAGTAAGTTCATGCCCTGATACTCCACGAAGGGCCTTATCTTACACCTGGCGCTAAGCGGTGGTAATCCAAAAGCAAGTGTCTTTCTTTGCTATCTTACACCCGGTGGAGGGTTCATTATAGCGCCTAGCGCTCACGTCGTTTAAATACCAAGTCATCTTGCGTCTATTGCAAGTGAACTGGGTGGAGATGAGGAGTGGCCAGGATAGTTTTTGGCATATTGCTATCTTGAGCCAGCAGAAAGTGCTTGCGCTAAAACCACCAAAAACCTGGTCTAAAGTCATGTCGCAGTTGTTTACATGTTATTTTAACGGCGCATATAAGTGCATCTACATAGACATGTGCATAACGCGCGTACACCCTCCTGTCTGTTACACACAGGGGCACGTATGGAGCTTAAGAACTGACAAAAGTATTTTAATTTGAATTTAGTATATTTTAAATATATAGTGTCACATTTAATAGACTTTCAGATTTTAAAAATTCAGATACATTAACACAAATTTCTGAAATTCAGATTTTATGTTAACTAGACCAAAGGTGAAGCATCCGGGCTTCCCAAGATAAGCTTTCAGAACTTCTCGGCCCGGGAAGACTTCAAGTTGGCGGCTCTGACGTTAGTAGCAATATAGCGTTTTGAGTGTTTATTAACGTTACCTCTCAAAATCCACCTACGTTGCAATAACCAGGTGTACAGTAGTGGAGGTAACACTAAGCCACTTAAACGCAAACCACGACCTCAAAGACAAACCCAGTCAAGCGCAAAGTGATTTAAAAGACAAAATGTTTAATAACACAGACACTTAAGAAATGGTCACTTAAGCTACCTATTCTCTAAACATATATGACAGTTTGACAATATTTACAGTTACACTGGCCGCCAGCTCTCACTGGACAGCAAGTGTCCAAAATCAGCACGTTGAGATGGCGAAGGGCGTCGTCTCCTAATCTAGCGAGAATGCTGCTTAGGTATTATTTAGCAGCGATCAGTCCAGTCACGGGCTATCGTCTGTGGTCTGTTTTTCAACCGAGGTTAACTGTATAACAACAGTAAGCTTAGATCAGTAGTCAGGCAGCCTTGTGCAAGTTGTGGTGTTTGATCTAAGTTGCTCTAACTCCCTGATGCAGATGGAGACAGGGTATACAGGTGCAGCTCAAAAAATTAGAATATCGTGAAAAAGTTCAATATTTTTTGTCACTCATTTCAGAAAGTGAAACTCATATATTATATAGATTCATTACACATAGAGTGAAATATTTCAAGCCTTTATTTCTTGTCATTTTGATGATTATGGCTTACAGCTAATGAAACCCAAAATTCAGTGTCTCAGAAAATTAGAATATTTTGCTTTAACATATTTTTAAAGTATCATATTTAATATTTGGTCGCATATCCTTTGCATGCTGTTACTTCCTGAAATCTGTGACCAATCAACATCAAAAGACTCAATATCTTATTTTCAGGTACTGTTACAAGCGATACAATAACCTCTCTGCATTTGAACTGATCTCTGTACATAAGTGATTTCATGGGTGGTGGTGTAAGCCTAGGCCACATCTCCAGTATAGGCTACTCCATGTATGGATGATTCCATTTCTAATCAACAAATTAAGAGTAGAATGGTATATGTCAAAATTAAATGCCACTGTATTTATGCTCTCCAGCAGCAAGTGATAGCCTATTTAGTTTTCAAGTGTGTACACAGTCTTCTGTGTAAAATAATCAGCATCACATACAGAAATATACAGTGGTGTTCAAAAAAGTGAATAAAGTGCAAATATTTTTTAATAGCTTTTAGTTCCATATTTCAAATGTAGTGGAAACATTACTCATTCAATTCAAATCAAAGCATTAACAAATATTATCAAGTGTGCGTTATTTTTTTACAGTAAGCAAAGAAAAGGAATATTAATCTGTTAAAAAAAAAAAAACAGTTGTCACGTTAGAAATAAACTGTAGGACTATATAGTGAGTGTATAGATTTATTTGTAACAAGTGGTAAGGTAAATAAGGTATTAAAGCTAGAGTATGCGACTTAAAAATAAATAAATAAAATATATCGGGGAACGGTCATGTTTGGTTACAGAAAGAACTGTTTTGAGAGAAATCTAGCACCATAGACTGTGTTTATACTGTCAAATTCTGCATTCTAAAACCAGCAATTCGCTCCGAATTTTGTTTTCAAAACAGTGGCTTATGACCATGACCACATCGTGGACCAATCAACTGTGAGATCGACCTTGCCAGTAGCCAGTTTGCCAACTAGACCCGTTACACCGGCGCTTCTTTTTCACGGAAAGAAAAATAAAAGGGAATTGGATAATGCTCGGTCGAAAACTAGAGTAAACATATGTTGTAATTTCAGAAGGTGGTGAGATTTTCGGGAACTAATTAGACAGACTGGACAGGTAGGTCAAAAGTTTAATCGAATGAACTTTCTGCATGCCAGACAACTAATTTCCTATCATCAATAGTAGCTAGGTTGGTATTATTGATAATGGTACTTTAATCGGCGGCTAGTTCTTGGAAGAAGGGCATGCTTGCTAACTAGGGGTGGGACAATGCATCGATCTGAATGTGTAAATACAACTGCATCGATCTGTAAGATTAGAATTGATAAGCATCGATTAATATCGCATTTTAAATGAATGTGCACATGTATTCATTTATTTAAAAAAAATATTCATTTCATTATTTAAAATATATATTTCTGAGACACGACTACTTTTAAAACTGTTTTGACCAGCTTCAATCCATGTTTCTGCTCCAATAGTAAGACTATTTCCAATGTCTTACGTTCAATTAATTATTACTACGTTAACTGTCCGATTCCAAACCCCCCCCCCCCTTCCCTTACATATCACACAGACAAAAACTAAAATAAAAAAAATAAAAAAAACTGTTCTAAACAGGCAAAAGAGGTGACATCTGCTATAGCCACGTTCGTCTGCAAAGACCTTAGACCAGGGGTGGCCAATTCCAGGCCTCGCGGGCCGGTGTGTATGCAGGTTTTTACTGCCACCAGTTACCACGGTTCAATCAGCTAATTAGTCATACACACAATCACCGATTCACTTGTAAATTACAGAACGATAAAATGCTACAATACAGGCATTGACGCATACCGGCACAAGAACATTCATCAGCTGCTTTTCATATCGCGGATATGTAGATTAAAATATCAGATCGTGTAAACGATTGGGCTAATTAAATAATTGTTAACTGGCGGCAGCAAAAACCTGCATACACACCGGCCCGCGAGGCCTGGAATTGGCCACCCCTGCCTTAGACCATACAGTGCGGTAGAAGAAGAGGGATTTAGTCACTTCATGAATGTCGCGGAACCTAGATACACCATACAGAAAACATTTTAGTGAATAAAGGAAAGGTATTATATTACACTGTTAGTCATGTTTATTGCTGCATTATTTGCTGCAGACAGCTGCGAAATGTATGGCATGCCTTAACAATAAACATAATTCTGTGAACTTGGCGTAAGGTTCTAATTGAATATTGAAGTACTGCTGACTGTATTGGTATCAAATCACATTAGCATACCTATTACATTTTTTTTTTAAAGTATCAAAATTAATCCAATCGTTATGGGATTGAATCCCACCCCTATTGCTAACATATGACGTATAGATCGCATTAGCGCAAACTGGCAATGCGGCCAATGTTACCAATGCATAGCTACCAGCTGTAGCCAGATGACGCCTGGTTCAGACTAACGCTACACAGACTCAGTGTTATGCAACAACAGAAAAGATTTTGTTGTTTTAACTGGAATTTTAGATTGCATTTTTACTGTAAAATACCTATATGTAATCCTGCAGTTGTATCTAGCAGACTTTCACGTTCACAACGAGGTCTGTGGGGTGGGGGTGTGTCTCTTTCTCTGTGGGCAGGGCCAAGGGATGTTATGACAACAAATGTGGGGAAAAACTGCATACTCTAGCCCCCCAAGTGTTTTGCCCAATAGACATGTTGTTTACAAGTTTTTTTTAGGATCCATTGTTTATTAATGCACCATAAACCCAGTTCATACTGAACAAGCATGTTTTATCCTAAATATGATTGGGCAACTGAAAAATATAAATGGAATAAATTAAAGATGCAAGTATTTCACTTGGTTCTCACTATTTTGTGCTGAAAAGAAACCCATCTGGGTTGTGACTTGAACTCTCTTTGTACGTTTCTTTGTTTGTGAGTTGCACTAAGCATGATGGATGATGGTAAGATAGTTGTTGCCGTAACCTCTCATTCGGTCAGTTGAAAATGTTTGGTTTGCACAATGACTGACGTATTTATATTGTCTTTTGTTTTCTTATGTAGCACGTGGAAGCTTTTTTGGACCCAGCTGTGCAGCGTCAGCTTCCGTCTGTAATCCCTTTCCGGACTAAGAAGCGCTACTTCATCCCACCAGCAGTTTCTGTTAAAGGGCACAGTCATGACAATCAGGAAGCAAGGGCACGACTAGCTGGTGTTGTAGTGTGGCAGGAATACATGGAAAGAGCTGTCAACATTTCTTGCACTGGTATATTTTGAGTACATTTAACATTATTCTTTGCCTTTGTAAAGTCATGTGCCTGTTAGCCTATGGGACTGGCCTAATGACTGTATTTGAGTATATCGTTACGTGCTTCAGTTCACACTTTTTCAGTAAATCAAAACGCAGACATTTTTGCTTAAATGCATGCTTACGTTTCCCAATTTTGTTACAAGCATATGTTGTTGCTAAGAGCATGAATCTTTCCTTGTTCTTTATTCTTTTTGAGTGTGAACTTGAGTGGTGTTCTCTCTCCAGCGGGAGTTTTTGACCCGTACATCCCCCCAGAGGGTGACGCCCGACTCTCCGGCCTGTCCAAAGAAGGATTGAAGCAGCGCACAGAGCAGTTGCGACAGAGTGCCACCTCCCAGTTGGCGTAAGACCGTCTCTAAACATGTAGATCTTTTCCTAGGCCTGCTGCTATGTGTTTTTACAATGTGTCAAGTACACCAGAATACAAAATGTATTGTTTTGTTGATGATCAATGTGTAATCTGCTTCTTTGACACTTCGTGTGAGGGCTGTAGAACATTAAACCCTCCTTAATTAAATGCAATACAGTGTTTCTCCCAGGCTGTCATTGTAGGCGGGGTGGTGCGATGGCATGGTCGTGATCGTTGATGGGAGGGTTTACTTTCGCTTTCCTTAACGTAATCTAAACAAATCCATTCTTCTGTGCATGGCTGTGGCGCCCCGCCTAATGCAAGGCAAGGGAAACGCTGCAACGCTACAAATACAGTGAAATGTAGTGCAATGGAAAATTTCTGGAGAGTTTATCTGGGGCGCCTACCCTTCTCTCAAGCTTCTTCCAACTCTGGTTGAACCAGGTTTGTCTTACTAATTAGGGGTAGACCGATATGGTTTTTCCAGGGCCGATACTAATACCAATTATTAGTAATAAAAGAGACCGATAACCGATATTTGGGCCCGATATACATTTGCAGTGAATATGAAAATTTTAGTGTCTAAATTTACCGTAACACAAACTCCAACACAAAACTCCCTTTAAACATAAATTAATAATAAACATAGTTTAACTGAATACTAGAGAACAAAATTTTCTAAAAATTAAAAAACTAAAGTGCATGTTCCCCGTAGTATTTATTTTAAGATAAACTGGAATTTTAAATAGATAGAAATTTCTAAATAAAACTGTAAAATGTATGAAGTTCGCCTATATTTAACCAGCAGTCTTGCCCACAGCCTATAGTTCGGTAGGGGAACTTATAATTCAAACAAGACAAGGTCAACCTAGTGCATGCCAGGCGCTGGAGGTCTTGCCCCGAAGATGGCTTTCTCAGCCTAGTGAAATAAGCATGTTATAGAGGACTCGGGTGACTACGTCACGCTGGTTTCGGAAGTAAATTCCCCATTCGTTTAGAGCGTAGACATTAACTAAAACTTTTAAACCATTTCTAGTGATTATGTCTTACCGTCAATATCCTGGATTGTTCAATATAACGCCCATTCGCAAACTATGTTGTTTTTATGGACCAGCTACAAGTATATTTTACGTTTTAGTATTTTTTTGTGAATATACCAGCGCTAGCACTGTTTAAAAACTTCACGTCCCATAATTCCCTCTGGACATGCAACCGTAGCATAGGGTTGTCTCCAAATGTTGTCATATCACGTTAGCCAGCACGGCTCCGTTTTTAAACACTTTTTTCTCACGTTAGCTCGCTAGCTTGAAGGACTAAAAGCTAGAATTGCTTTATGTGGTTAACCATAGCGTAGTTTCTGACTTTGTCGAGCGGGCTTCTCAACTTAGCAGGCTAACGTTAGCTTGTCTTCAGCCGCAGGCTTCTGCCATATAATGTCCAGACGAGATATCTTATTGATCGAGAACCACCCGTGTGTTGCAGTACTGGATATGTAGTCCGTTAAAGTGGACTACAAGACTAATTAGAATCATTAATCCATTACTTTAAAACATAAAAATTGGAACATATGGTCTATATCCTTATACCCCACGTCTGACGTACTCACTTGAGTACTGCCTAGTGAGTAAGTCAGATGTGGGCGGAGTCTGGTTTTGGAAGTAAATTCCCATGACAGATAGAACGGACTTCGGAGACTATCGAATATTTCTTGAAATCTGATTTATAGAATGAGCAGAAACGTTCCTGGATTAGCCTGTTTGGCAGTGGCGAGGCTATATAAGGGCCAGCATGGCACTGGTCCACGTAGATATTGACAGCTGGTCCACCCAATCAGAGCTGAGGGAGCAGCCTATGCAGTTACATCGTCATGGCTAACCAAATTTTTTAAACAAATTTCTTTAAAAGAAAAAGAATCGAAGAAACTGTTTTCTCCCGTTGTCGATTTACCACCTGATGGTCAGGAGACCACATCTGCCTTGGAACACCCTAACGTTACTCCCTCAACTCAAGGAGATTCAGAGGCCGTTGTTGAGAGACGATCTGTCAACGCTAACGTTAACCCGCCTGATTTGTCCTCCATCGATGAGCCATCTACACAGCCGGATTTTCCTCGGGAAATGCAAAGTGGTACAGACAGTTTTCTTTTTTAGAATACAGCATAGCAAGAGATGCTGTTTACTGCAAGATGTGTCGTCACTTCAACAACACAATGCTGGATGGAATTTTCGCCGCAGATGGCTACAGGGATTGGAAACACCTCAGGCAGGCTTGTGAGAGGCACCAAACAAGTAAACAACACTTGATTGCCCTCGAGAAATACGAAGGCTATTTGGCCTGTCATGGTTCTGGTCATGGGGCGGTTCTTAACCAGTTGAGTCGCGATGCCGTGGATTTATAATTTGTTCTGAGAAATCGAGAACATCTGAAAGTAGTTCTGGACATTGTGTTGTTTTGTGCTAAACAGGGCATACCGCTTCGTAGCCATAGGAAGAGTGGACATGAAGATGCTTTCAATAAGGCCAACTTTTTAGAACTGTTCGAATTCGTTGCCAAATATGATCCCCAAGTACCAGCACGACTTGAAGCGATACCAACAAAATGCAACTTCGCTGAGTTCTGATACGCAGAATGATTTACTGGAGTCGGCTGCATCTTTATTGTTACGGAAAATAAAGGCCAAGCTCAGCGAAACACCCGGTACTTACTTTGCTCTCATTGCTGACGAGTACAAGGATGAGTCAAAGCGGGAACTAGTTTCTGTATGTATCAGGTCTGTTCACCGGGAAACCGTAAAGGAAAGGGCTGTTTGATTCATGGCCGAATAATGAGCGCCAACAAAAGTAACAGTAGTGTTTGCTACGAGACATCTTTCTAAATGCCGTTTACGTGCACTGCAATTCTCACTGCCTAAATCTTGTACTGGCAGCAGCATCGAAAGTCTCCAGTCAGGTGAGCACATTTTTTGACACGTTGAATTCTTTACATAGCTTTATGACGGGAAGCAGCAGACATGCCAGGTTTTTTGAAATACAAAAGGAGCTCCATCCGAGTCGCCCGTGTCTTGAGCTTGAGCAATCCCTCGACATACGATGGAGCTCAAAGTCTGGGTCAGTAAGCAAGATGCTAATTTTACCAGATGCTGTTTTAGAAGTACTTGCTGAATACAGTGAAAGCAGCAACAGTCATATGAAAATGGAGGCACATGCTATTCTTCAACAAATACAAACAAAGAGATTCCTTTTTTTGTTGGTCACATTTGGAAAACTTTTTGAGACCAGTGGTTTTGCCACAAAAGGACTATAGAGCCCCACATTATGTGTAATGGGTTGCATTCATCTGGTGGAGTGTTTAAAAGACACATTTTCCCTCTTTTGGGACAATTCACAATCTGACTTTGATTATGTTAAAGCTCACTGATTAATTGATGATTAAGCATTCCATTACGAACTGGGATGTCACCAGTGGCAGGGAGCGAAGGTTGCCTCATAGGCTTAGTGGGTCGATGATGATCTCAAATGGCTATGGACTGAAATTCTTTACGGGCAGCTGACCGAGTTAAAGTGCTGTTTCCGGGAGGATCAGTATGGAATAATGAAAGCAGCAGCGGCCTGTCTCCCGTCTTCCGTGACATTTGCAGAAAAGGCGCTGCTTCACGCACCTTGTCAACACTTATCCAGTACTGCAACGCACGGGTAGTTCTTGACCAATAAGATGTCATCTCGTCTGTTTTTTTTGGCAGAATGGCAGTAGCCTGCCGCTGAAGACGAGCTAACGTTAACTTGCTAATGCTAAGTTGAGAAGCCCACCCGACAAGGTCAGAAACTACACCACGTAAAGCAATTCTAGCTTTTAGTCCTTTTTTTGTGAATATACCAGCGCTGGCACTGTTTAAAAACTGTTTAAAAAGTTTTAGTTAATGTCTACGCTCTAAATTAATGGGGAATTTATTTCGGAAACCAGTGTGACGTAGTCACTTGAGTACTCTCTAGATTCAGTCGGTGTTCCGTCATAGTTGAGGGGCGGGGCCAGCAAGGGGGAAAATAGTGCCGTGTCTGTCACTAGTAGGGACACATCGTAGATCAAGCTAACTATCGCTATTTTATTATAATGCCAGAAAATTACATTGACACGTTGTTTTCTAAAGATATTTTGGCAAAATAAACCAAACGGTAGGCTACTCGAGTGTTGTCTTTACGCTGTTAGTGGACAAATTATATCACAGTATCATTCCCTGACATCAACTTCCCTTATTGAATCCTCCGCTAAGGAACCATGTCAACTACATTATGATCCAGTGGCGTACCGTCGGCTGTAAAATAGGCCTTCTGTAACCTTAACTTTATACGGATATTAATGTCAACCTGTCATGTTTCCATTTATAGTTCTTAATTATCAAGCAAATAACAAATATCAATGAATGTTTTTCTGTGCTAGCATTTTTTTTTGTTTCATAACTGACTTATATATATATGTATATACAGGTGCAGCTCAAAAAATTAGAATATCGTGAAAAAGTTCAATATTTTTTGTCACTCATTTCAGAAAGTGAAACTCATATATTATATAGATTCATTACACATAGTGAAATATTTCAAGCCTTTATTTCTTGTATTCTGATGATTATGGCTTACAGCTAATGAAACCCAAAATTCAGTGTCTCAGAAAATTAGAATATTTTGCTTTTAACATATTTTTAAAGTATCATATTTAATATTTGGTCAGATTTCCTTTGCATGCTGTTATTTCCTGAAGTCTGTGACCAATCAACATCAAAAGACTCGATATCTTATTTTCAGGTACTGTTACAAGCGATACTGTAACCTCTCTGCATTTGAACTGATCTCTATGGGAATTTGGGGGTGAGACTAGATTCAGCTGTAAATTACGCTGGTACAGTATGGAACACATGGCTGGCTAAGTGGCTGTACGTCATCAAGGGTCTAAGGTATCAAACGAGCCCCAAACCATCACTCTGCGGCCAGATATGGAGTAGATGTGGATGGATCCCTTTAAGGGTTGTTTCTCCTGACTTTTTTCCCCATAGAGTTCTATAGGAAAATGAGTCAGGAGAAATAACCCTTGCAGTGATCCATCCACATCTACTCCATATCTGGCAACAGAGTGATGGTTTGGGGCTCGTTCGATAGCTCAGACCCTTGATGACTTACAGCCATTTAGCCAGCCATGTGTTCCATACTGTACCAGCGTAATTTACAGGTGAATCTAGTCTCACCCTCAAATTCTCATAGAGATCAGTTCAAATGCAGAGAGGTTATTGTATCGCTTGAAACAGTACCTGAAAATAAGATATCGAGAGTCTTTTGATGTTGATTGGTTACAGACTTCAGACTTCTTGACTTTTTCACGATATTCAAATTTTTTGAGCTGCACCTGTATATATGTATATAATATATGTTATATATTGATAGCTGGTGTGCTGGAAAAAGCGGGGTAGGCTATATGCTACAGCATTAGACTTGTTTTTGTTTATTTTGCTTGAGTAGCCTAGCTAATCAAACAATTCACTGTATAATCAAGACCAATATTTTATGTAGCCTATAATGACAATGACCAAGATAACTAACTTGAGATTGTTTAACAAGGATCAGGCAATAATCTGAATGCGTTAAAGAATGTAGCCTAATAAAGACGGCACTCAAATTAGTCAGAGTGAGTTAAACATTAGAAAGCATATTTAAAGAGGAGGGCCTCTTAAGTGTCTCGAACCGTTGAGCGCAACACAATAATTTAAGGCTTGAAAAACAAATTTACAATCTACGAAGCATTGAACATTTAAACATGGAGCATTTAAAAGTCAAACTTTTCGCATGATAACGTCATCATAAATGTGGATATAGAAAAATGCAACAAGTTTATGATGCACAGAACAATGCTATCTCAAAATAAATGGGTAGCCTAATAATTTACTTGCTGGTTTTGGTTATTAAGCTAATCAATTGTCGCATCTTAACGTAGACAATTTCTTATGAGTGAACTATCCCGTCAATGTTAAGCCCTGATAATAATTTACAGACACAGAATGTAGTTTACAGAGCTTCTAGCTTATGTGCTTGAGTGAAAGCAACCTATTGGCTTGCTTACCATTCATGTAACAAACACAAGGCAGATTGCTAACTGGGTGGAATTATCTAAATAACGTATCCTAATATAATTTCCAATATAGGAAACCACTGATGCGTACATACGTATCGCATTCAAGTAACGTTCGCTAATCAGCTATGAGACTCAACGTTGGCTATTGGTGTTGAATAACAGTCACGTCCATGTAGCTTGCGAGCTAGCCCGATTAGTAAAGGGCAAAAGATAATGTTAGGCAAAAAAATGTTAATGTTAGGTAACGGAGGTGAAAGCAATGGCTTTAACGTCAGTGAAGTTGACGTCAAGTTTGCTAAACCGGAATTTACCATTAGCTAACTTAAAAACACCAACTCCTACAGACAAATAATCGGCTAAATAGTAGCCTAACTGTTACCATACTATGAAGACAACGTTGGCTATCTAGTTGAATTAGCACTACACAAAAATATCACTGCACAAAACCTTCAAAAGAAACATTAGCTATCTTTTACTGCAACAGTGCCGTATGCGGAAGAGCTACGTGACTGATTTTAAAGCCATTTTTCTCACCTCAGTTGAATGAAATCCCTTTGCTTATTGGGTATTGTTATCATAGAAATTGATTCTAATGATTGTGATGTTTATTGCAACTCCAGCATTCTCACCTGAGCATTCAGCGTCTCTCAGCATCTCTCTCTGCGTTCCTTTCTCCCACCAGTGTTGCCAGATGCCTGAATGAATTCCCCTCCTCCTTTTAAAATCCCCCATCTATCATTGACTCCCATACATTTTTTCTTTAAAAATTCCCCTATTAATTTTTTAAATCCCCCAGTCTGGCAACCCTGTCTCCCACGTCTCTGCCACAGATATACAGAGTAGAGTGTTGATTGGCTATGTACTTGTGACGTATAACCAATCCGATAATGCTGTGGGACGAGCCAGCCTAAGTAGTAACCTTTCAGAGATGGGCGACAAAAAAGTCGGAAATTTATATTGTATTTTAAAATTATGACATGAACATCCAGTTACCACAGTTGTTTGCTAAATAATTTTACAAAGTGGTCCTTAACCTGCAATATGTCCGTTAAATGTCTTTATATCTGCAGAATACGCAAGATCAAGGAGCATGACCCTAAATTCAACACAAAGGACTTCCCTGCCCGTGCTCAAGATATCTTCATTCAGGCTCATGATGCTCTTACACAGTAAGACAGACCAAATCCAACCCATTTTACCTGAACCACCAAATAAACTGTTGATATGTAAAAGAACCTGTCATGTGCTGTACATTACTTAGTTGATGAGGGTTCAACTAATGTAGTGCTTCTTAACCCCTTTGTGCAGATTCTCACCCATTTAGGGGGTGCTCTGTTTAAGGCTTTATAACTCCAGGTGTGAGTATCACAGACACTTGGTAAATGGCTTAAATGAAACAAAAATTGGATTTGTTTATTTTAATAATTTAAGCCTAAAGAAAGTGTCACAAATGCAAAGAAGCATTTCCTGGATCATAAACTCCTAGATCTATTATGCGAAATATAAGTAATGTTCCCTGTTGTCCATAGTGTCTCCAAATCTATCCTAAATAATAAAATAATGATATATTTAACTACAAATCGAATGTTTAGGCTTATAAAACTCACTTTTGCATCATTTCCAAGTAGGAATTACTATCTTTTTATCAGTATAGAGGGGTAGATATCTATGGTCCAAAACCCTATTCAAAACATGCCATTGCTTGTATACAACAATGTTAACATAATACTAAATTCCAGCACTGGTGGAACGCGTCTCGGCCAATCACGTTACTCGCTCAAATCTCATTGTTGTATAATACATAATAAATCATCCACAAAGACCCATTCAAATAACCGCACGTGTATTCCTGGGGGAACCACTAGCCTATTCATTTCCAGCTAATCAAGTTGGTCTACTGGCATCTTACGTCCACCCAACGTAAAGTTACCGAAAGCAAAACGGTTCAAGCATTTCTCATCAAAATCACATAGGCTACTGTAGGATATTGTACATTTTCCATGTGGCCTATTCTGTGACTATAAAACTAAAAGAGTTAATGGAAGTGTGCCCGTTATTAAACCATTTCAAAACTGTAATAATGATATTGATTAAATGAAGCACATTTGTGTTTTCTTTTGTATTGAAATAGCACAATAAATGTAGGCTATTTGAAGTAGGCATAATATGCTATAACCATGTTTTATACAGGCTATGCACATATAACCAATATATGTTTGTTTCTTCTTTACACTTGAAATTCAGTAAGAAGTCTAGCAAAAGCCATTTTTTAAATTTGTTGTCAGGTCATTTGAGTCTAGATCACGCACTGCGTGAATGATTGCTATTTTAATCTGAACCGCTATTTTAATCTAGTAGCCTACTGACGAACTGGGTGATTAATACCACTAGGCTACATAAAGTGCACCTAGCTCAACCCTTTGTATAAGGGCTCCCCCCATAGATGACTGAACATCAACATTCAATTTGGGAGAAAAAAAAAGAAGAGGATAAACTATGGCCCCTGTCACACTTTTGACAACTTTACCATTTGAAAACGCAATGTTTTCTTACCTTAAAATGGTCAGAACTTGAGAACACAAATTGTCATGTCATATTTCCGTAGCTTCTAATCCATAATTAAAATGCTCACCTGGAGCGGCCATATAGTAGCTTAATCCAGAAAACTATATAACTACAAGGAAAAAATACAAAAAGTTCATATGAGGTTTATAGAAAAAGTTAATATTTTTTACTTGCAGTGCTTTTGACTGGAATCATTTAGCACAATACCTACGAATGATATACTGATCTACGAGTAGCTATAGTGAACTGAACATGCATGCTGTTGGAATATTTGTGCGCTTGCGCAACTGACCCCAGTGAACGAATCACATAGTCAATGACTAGAATCTTTGTACTGAACTGAACGATTCAAATCAGTAAAGTGATTCGTAATTTCCACTACTAGAATCAACCCTATGGAATTAATTTCCCAGAACCACTTTGAGCTAATCCGATAACACCCTACCAAGTTGCGCGAGAACGACAAAGAAGAACAAGAAACGGGAACGTGGGATTACTGCAAGATGATTACAGCTAGATGAGTTTGCCGAAATTATACCAAAGATAATAATTGTTGTACTAATTCAGTTCTACTTATTTTTGATGAGATTGCTGCAGCATTTATTTTGTTATTGCTTGGTCATTTATTCCTCAAAATTCCTGACCTATATTTGCTCAGATTCAATCAGTTTCTTAGTAGTACATGATATTAAGACAGATCTGTTATTACAGTTCAAACCTAATGATAACTTCCTTTTTCAAGTAGTTTTTTCAACAGTAGAATGAAGCTTTCAAATATATTGCACAAATAAAAAATGTTAAATGCCTTGGTAAATCCTTAGACTTTGCTTGTTGTTGCCTTGTGCTTGAACCCCTTAACTGCTGCTTGCAGCTAAATATTTATTATTATTATGGGAGTGGAGGGGAGGGGGCGGGGGGGGGGTACTCAAAATTATTTGAGGTTGCCGGTCTGGATAGGGTGAATTCTAAGTGAGACTGCTATAGATAATAAAGTTGCAGTGAATTTTACAGGCAGATGTCTCACTCGCTGCTCTGCTTTTCAGCTTCAACAAGGAGAAATTGCACATTCTGGTGACTGAACGCTGCTACCCTGTAAGTATTTCACATTTAAAAGACACAGTGAGATATTCATGTTACATTATCAAATTAGAGCAGTTATGAAATTTAAGAAGAATTTTACGTGTACAAAATTAGTGCACACAAGAAGATTGCTCAGATTTGATTGACTACAAAAGCTGACAGTCTGAACTTTAATCTCATGTTCATTGTTTCATTTCAAATCCAATTTGATATAGTACAGAGCCGAAACAACAAAAATTGTGTCACTGTCCAAATACTTCTGTACTGTATGTTTTGAGAGATAACAGACTTCAATAAATATAAAAGGAAGTTTTAAGACAAACTTCAAGTTGGCTTGAAAAGCAAAGCTTAGATTACACTTTGTTTTGGGAATAGAAATTAGACATTGGACAACAGACTATAGACGTTGTTAGCAATGGCATGTTCTAGGATGAACATGTTGAACTGAAATAGGCTATATGAACTGAAAGGTGAATGGAACTGGATGAATTAAAATGTATCGGAACAGAATTTTTCAGTTTCATTTAAAATTTTCCAGATGAAAAAACCATGACAGTACTTTATGCACCTGGTGGCACTGTAGTGCATGTGACAAGATTCTGACGTTAACACACCCACTGCCGAAGCCCTGTTTGACCTAGAGTCACAAAATTTGGTGATGAACAAATTTGCCTCTAGGACCCATTTTCCACAAATTAGCATTTTTTGTAAAACACTTAAAATGCTACTACTTCTACAAAATTAGCAAAAAACTTGGTATGTGGACTCATCTCACATCTCTTCATACAGGCATTACTTCTAAGGCCTAAGTAAAAAACAAATGTCAGAATGATGAGTCAATTAATTTTCAGTGGGAAAATTTTCATTATCACAAAAATGAGAATAATTTCAAAACCTTTTGACGGAAACGTGGTATGTCTATTAAGTCACATCAAGATTTGAACCGGGCTTATTATGTGTCCGTTTTTACTTATGTAAAGTTTGTTTTGTCTACAACATGCTCTCATTCTCTTCCCTCCTTTTACGGACATACGTGTCCCTGAGATTTTTCCACTGCCTCTTGATCTCTTCCACTAATATAAAGGGTTAACCACAACATAACAATACATTACGTCATTTCAGCAAACATCTTTAAAATAAATTTGTCGTAGTCTATGCAGTATAGCAACTCATGAAGTCTGAAGAGTTCTCTCCAAAACGATCGCTACAGGCAGACCTCGTCTGTTTCCCTCGTTATAGTCGGAATAAGATTTTTGGGGAACTTTATAGACTTTATTTGCCACGCACACAGACAACCGTGTGACAGCAAATGCATTTCATATAGGCTACTCTACCCTGCCCTTCTCCTCCTCCCCCTTTCTCTCCCTCCACCACAGTGGCTGCCCCTGGCCAGACCCGGTAGCTTGACTACGTGTCGTCTTTCTCCTTCGGTTAGCCTATAGCCCACAATTAATACGGCAAATATCCACGAAACAATATCACATATAGCGGTTAGCAAACGACACAGCTAGCCTACATGAACTCGCCTAAAGTAACAAAATAAATAGGCCTACGTATTGTGTAGCTATGTTTGTGTGTAATCGCCACTGGCTTGTTATCTTCCCTTCATATGAACTGCTATCAACGTTAACGTTAGACCTAAAGGTTAGCTAACGTTAGCTGGCTAAAATAGCTGGAGACAACTAATAACCTAATGCTAATAACCTGTGGGAGCTCATCAGATAGCAAGTTGTGCGTATTGCAACCATTTAGCTATAAACCCACCATCTTCATAGCCTATTTGCTCGGCTATGGTTTTCCACAAATTGTCCTTCAAATCGTTGTCTTTGTAACTATTATGTCTCATCAAAGAGGACGCTATACTGTGACACATATAAAATCAGTTGGTCCGCCATATTGGATGTTGTAGTTTGTTGTGGCAGTGCGGTGATGTCAGTCATGGAAACTTGTTATGATTGGATAGATAGTTTTGCAAACGAAAACTCGAAAAACGAACTTGCTGCGAATAAATTAAATGCCGCTTTTTCGCAACGGACATTTCGCGTTTGATGTGCAAGATTTTATGAACAATACAGGAGTTCGTTTTTATTTTTCAACGTGCGATTTATCCGTGCGAGTAAATCTCGACCAGTGTGTCATGGCCTTAACCGTTACATCAGTGGTTAACTTGCCAGTGAGTTACGTGGCCTTTCTAGTCTCTAAGAAACGCCACAGACAAGCACTACAGTAGCAGTAAAATGCCCAGCCCCTCGGCCTCCGCTTCTGTAACGTCATTCAGTGGGCGTGGCAACCTGTTGTTTGTGCCTTGGCCGTTGTTGTTTATCGTAAACCATGTACCTGGTACATGTGCAGTAGTTTGGCGCTATATCTCTGCTCTAACTACAGGTAGAAAATTGGCTGAGAGCTCATTTTAATCAGAAGGAGAACTACTTTCTTTTTTAGGTTATTTAGCTATCGTTTGTATCGGTGTCTGCACATAACTTGCCTAGAGGCTCTTGGACATGGCCTGAATATGAACTAGCTTTCACGTCCACCTAGGGCTGGGCGATAAAATGATGTTGATAATTTTCGCGATAAATTTGCCATGATAACGATGATAAACGTATGAGGTTTATTTTTGATAAAACAGCCACTACGCCCTACGCCCACCCACTCAAAACAACACTACTCAGGGTGACCACGTGTGTTTAGCTGACATAGGAATGAGTCACTGGCGAAATCAACCGAAAACGGTAGTTAGTAGGCCTTGGTTGACATTAACTTGTTCAATGTTATACAGAAATAATTTATGTATTTGATCAACATTAGATGTCCAATAACAAATAAAGCGTCAACATCTGGTGCACCTACCTTGAAAACCGTTAGTATGGCTTAGAGTTATATTTCTCCTAGCTTGTGCGCTTATTAGTAACAGAACCATGACGGTAATAAAGTTAACTTCGCTAATGCTAGCTATCATAGCTGCCTACACCTGCTGCATACAGCCCTTCCGAAGCCAGAAAAAATCTCTAACTTGTCTTACTGTTCATGTGTGCTTACCGTTCATAGTAAATAACAAAGAAACGTGGACGGGCAATTCTGAATGCGATAAAGCTTAAGGGCCACATTCAGAGATGGCCAACTTAAGTGCCTCTCCTGCGCGGATTTAACGCGAGCCGACTTTCGCCGTATTTTAACTTGTGTTGCGCGGGTGCATATCTCAAAATGTGGGTGTTTGTTTGTTTGTGGGGTTATGCGTTTGTTTGTTTGTGAGGTTTGTGTGTTTGTTTGTGGGGTTATGTGTTTGTTTGTTTGTGGGGTTATGTGTTTGTTTGTTTGTGGGGTTATGGGTTTGTTTGTTTGTGGGGTTATGTGTTTGTTTGTTTGTGGGGTTATGTGTTTGTTTGTTTGTGGGGTTATGCGTTTGTTTGTTTGTGGGGTTATGCGTTTGTTTGTTTGTGGGGTGTTGTGTTTGTTTGTTTGTGGGGTTATGTGTTTGTTTGTTTGTGGGGTTTGTGTGTTTGTTTGTTTGTGGGGTTATGTGTTTGTTTGTTTGTGGGGTTATGTGTTTGTTTGTTTGTGGGGTTATGTGTTTGTTTGTTTGTGGGGTTATGCGTTTGTTTGTTTGTGGGGTGTTGTGTTTGTTTGTTTGTGGGGTTATGTGTTTGTTTGTTTGTGGGGTTATGTGTTTGTTTGTTTGTGGGGTTATGTGTTTGTTTGTTTGTGGGGTTATGTGTTTGTTTGTTTGTGGGGTTATGTGTTTGTTTGTGGGGTTATGTGTTTGTTTGTTTGTGGGGTTATGTGTTTGTTTGTTTGTGGGGTGTTGCGTTTGTTTGTTTGTGGGGTGTTGCGTTTGTTTGTTTGTGGGGTTATGCGTTTGTTTGTTTGTGGGGTTATGTGTTTGTTTGTTTGTGGGGTTATGTGTTTTCAACGTGTCAGTGACAGTGCCTTTAATAACCGCATTTGCCTTTAGGAAAATCCTGCCTTTGCACATCGTAGTTGCTCTTGTGTGACGGGGTATAGGAATATTAATACATCGCATTGATAAAATTATCATAGCTCCTACTGATGACTGGGATATACCCGTCACATAATCAAAAGAAATAATCGCTGGACAGTGGTTGCATGCAATATTATTAGGTAAACAAATAGATTGTTGAATTTACTGAAAAAACAATATATTTATACATAAGTAATGTAGCCTACGGTGGTTGAACACAATAGCCTATATGCAACGTCTTAAACTTAGTCATTTTGGAGAAGCTGTGCTGACACAAATCGTCTCTGCGTCAAAGCGAATATGATCCAGACAGACACTGTCTATCAATTAATCCATCTAATATGTGTCTGGAATGATATACCAGATGCTCAATCATAGCCTACTTTTACATTTATTTATTTTTATGATACAAGTACAGAACTATATAAGAAGACATAAGGCATATTTTTGAATATTGGCACTTTTTTTTACCTTCACAAAGGAAAGTCGTTGCGGTGATGATTCAATATTAAAGAAAGCCTAAGTGTGATTGTGTGATGTCATGTTCTACCCCCCCCCCCCACCCCCCCCTTATTCTTTTGCCATATCGCCCAGCCCTAAGCCCACCCAGTCCTGAGAACTGCATAGTAGGCAGAAAGTTTTCAGCTATTTTTAAAGGCTGAAATCTTGGTGGATGATTATTTTAATAACGAGGAGTAATGTCAAATAAAGAAAACCACTTTTTCATCTGAGTTGGCAATCCCTTTAATTTATTTTGCTGTGTATTTTATTTGTTAATTTATGTTGATGTGTGTTTCATTAAAACCTGAAATTGTATGAACTTCTGTATAGCCGTCTGTTTTATTTTCGAATTCTAGTGTTAAGATGGTAATTTACCCAAAACATGTCATATGGAGTCCTTTGAGGGAATTAAGTCATAAAAAGTCATTGAAAAGTGTGGGAACCTTACTGAATTGAAGTTAAGTTTCTCAAATTGTGTTAAGCATTATCTTCTGAATGGTGTGCAGGAGATGGTGAGAGGAAATCGCTATAAGACGCTGCGCTGGACGTTTGTGGAGTCCCTCGAACCCCCTCGCGTGGTGCAAGCCCGTTGCCCTGACATGGTCAGCAAAGGCAACCTCTATGGACAGGTTACTGTGCGCATGCATTCACGACAGGTAAGGGAGTCAGTTGGCTTTTGTGATTGAGTTTCTTTTGTAAGGGAAAATGTCCATTGTTCTCTCTTCCTACTCTACCTCCTTTCATTTTCAACCTATTCCCCTTTCGAAGACTCTGGCCATCTATGACCGTTTTGGGAGGTTGATGCTGGGCGATGAAGAGGTGCCACGGGATGTCCTAGAGTACCTTGTTCTGGAAAGACACCTGGTGAACCCCTATAGTCACTGGAGACTCCATGGCAAGATTGTTCCCTCATGGGCACCACCCAAGGATCCCATTATCAAGGTGACTCTCATACAAAAGGCAGATACAAACAAACAAGTACATTTCACAGGCATCCATAAAATAAAACATGAACTTCTGAACATACACATACACAAAACAGGTTAACTCACAATAGTTACTCACTGAAGTTTTTAACTCGAGGGTTCCTGGAAGGTACATTGAAGACCTGAGAGTATTTTCTGATTAAACAAAGAAATTAATTTACTTCTTGCATTGCATTGCATTTACATTGCATTGCATATGAAGGCAGCGGTGATCTGTTTTCTATGCATGAACTGGGCTCATTGGGTTTCTTGGGCATTTGTATTTCAGACCGTTAATATCCCTGGTCCACAGCTGAAGCCCTGGGAGGAGTTTGATGACCGTAATTACGAGGTGGTGAAACCAAAAGCTGTTCAGTGGCACAAGTAGTCCCCTTCTGGCGTCTAGATCTCTAATCACACACTGTATTTCTGGCAGTGTAAATAAATGTTTTTTTATAACGGAAAGAACAATGTTGTGATGTTAATTTCAAAATCTGGCTACTTAAATTGATGTTGAAAAGGTGGCTAGTCTGAGTTACAAGCACAAACACAAGTATGGCTAATGGTCATTGTGGCGAAGTGAGCCGTTGTGCTCGTGTGCAGAGACAAGAACCAGCCGTGGTTATAAAGAAAACTGTTTTTATTTTTGATTCTCACTTGTTTTACTGTTACACCAAACAAACAGACATACATTCCTCCGCTTTTCTCCCGAACCCCCAGAAGGCTCCTTTTCAATGTTCTCAGGCTCACTGTTGAACAATCAAGGCAATTGGTTAATTGATACAAACAATAAAACAATCAATCGTCACCAATTGCCTGATTACCGACAGCTGTGCCGGTTCCATAAACCACCCTAGTTCACTCTCTCTCTTGCCGGCAGCGCCTAAAACCACGCCCCCCTACCACAGTCATGTACACAATACATTCCAAACATCTGCTTCAGGAAGATATGAATATTTGTTTCCACTTATTTCAGCTTAGTGTAGTGAAATCAAGCGAAATGTTCGTTGTAGGGGCCAAGCAGCGAAGCTGCTGAAACTATATTGTATTTCTTGGTATTATTAGCCAAGTGGCACGACAGGAGGGCTTCAAAGTTTAAAACTTTAAGAAATCATTCAAAATCAACTGTCTGTGCAATAAGTCTGAAACTTTGTGAAGTTTGAGTGCCGAGTGAGACAAATCTTTGATACCCTGCAAATTTGAATGTCCAAAGTCCAAAGTTTGTTTTATTTTTTATTTTTTTTAAAGTGTGTAACTAATTGAGTAATAAAACTTTTTGATCGTAGTTCCAGTCTACATTGAAGTCCGCAGGCATCACAGCATACTTTTCTACAAATGGTCAAAACAGTGGGGTGCAAAGATTTGGGCACTCCTGGTTTAAATATCTGTTACAATTAATCTCTAAGTGGTCAGGCAAACCTGAACTCTAAATGGTACAAAGTTAAAGTGAGACCTTTCTGCAAATTTTAAAGCAAGATTGCTTTTTATTTTAAATGTTCACTGCTTTTAAATGGAAAAAGGCCCTGTGCAAAAGTTTGGGAACCCTTTTGGATTATTTTTTGTTACTTTTGAAAAAGATGATTACGAAGGCCCAGGCCCAGGTGATTTACTCGTTAGGGCTTCAATGAGTCAGGTGAATGTAATTTCAGGGCTGAACTATTTATTCTGAAGTAACTCCATGCCTTCTAAAGTATCAGCGGTGGCTGTTCTGTCTGGTGTTAACAACCATGGGTTCCTCTAAACCAGGGGTGGGCAACTCCAGGCCTCGCGGGCCGGTGTGTATGCAGGTTTTTGCTGCCGCCAGTTAACAATTATTTAATTAGCCCAATCGTTTACACGATCTGATATTTTAATCTACATATCCGCGATATGAACAGCCGCCGATGAACGTTCTTGTGCCGGTATGCGTCAATGCGTGTATTGTAGCATTTTATCGTTCTGTAATTTACAAGTGAATCGGTGATTGTGTGTATGACAAATTAGCTGATTGAACCGTGGTAACTGGTGGCAGTAAAAACATGCATACACACCGGCCCGCGAGGCCTGGAATTGCCCACCCCTGCTCTAAACCATGGGTTCCTCTAAACCAGTGGTTCCTCTAAACCAGTGGTTCTCAAGCTTGGTCCTGGGCCCCCTGTGTATGCAGGTCTTTGTTCCAACCACAATTGTGATCCAGGAATTTTAACAAGCTGTTAATTATGGTTTTGATGGATTATTTACCCTCTTAAACCAAATTGTCAGAAAATAGCTATGCATGTTATGTAGAATCAATGTCCCATGTTCACATTTTGCTTATTGTGCTATATTGCAAACAACTGCATAAAAAGAGTTAACAAAATGTTATAACTGATCAAATTAAAGACTGACGTGAATCAATAGGCTCCTAATTGGTGAAAGTGTGGACACATGGCCACGAAAAAACTAACCATTTGGTTGATAATGAAAAATTCCAAGATGACGCATATTGATAATGAGCCAAACCTGCATTGTGTTAATAAGTTTAAGGAATCAAAATTATTAAACTTAAACATGGGTTCAACGACCTAATCAGGAGCTTATTGATTCACCTCAGTCTTTAATTTGATCAGTTATAACATTGTGTTACCTTGTTTTGCTGGTTGGGGGCCAAGGCCTGGTTTTTTGTTCTATTTTCCTTCTGTTTCCCTATATAGTGTTTTTGTGACAGTTCTCTGTAAAAAGCGCTATACAAATTGAATTGAATTGAATACTGGACATCAATTCAGTATCACCAGATAATTTTTTTGCAATTTGAGATACTTCCATTGAATTGGCTTATTAAATTTTTGTTTAAAAAGGATCACAAGCCACTAATCACACACAGGATAGTGTGGTGCAGAGGCAGAATTCTGGGTTTACAATCACAACGTTGTGAGTTCAATAGCCAATATTAACAGAAAGAGGAGTAGATGTACATGATGTTTAGGCCATGAAATCAACCCTGTAGCTGACAAGGTCCCACAGTTGACAGTGCATGTCAGAGCAAACTCCAAGCTATGGGGTCAAAGGAATTATCTGCAGACCTCAGAAACAGGATTGTGTCAAGGCATAGATCTGGAGAAGGGTACGGAAAAATCTCTGCAGCTTTACAGGTCCCAAAGAGCACAGTGGCCACCATCATTCGTAAATGGAAGAAGTTTGGAACCACCAAGAATCTTCCTAGACCTGGCCGCCCGGCCAAACTGAGCAATCGGGGAAGACGGGCCTTGGTCAGGGAGGTGAGCAGGAACCCGAGAGTCACTCTGACAGAGCTCCAGCGTATCCTTGTGGCGATGGGAGAACCTTTCAGTAGATCAACCATCCAGGCAGCACTCTACCATAAAAGCCTGATTGGTGGAGTGGCCAGACAGAAGCCCCTCCTTAGTAAAAGGCACATCACAGCCCGCTTGGAGTTTTCCAAAAGGCACCTAGAGGACTCTCAAACCATGAAAATCAAGATTATCTGGTCTGATGAAACCAAAATGGAACTTTTTGTCCTGAATACCAAGCGTCACGTCTGGAGGAAACCAGGCACCGCTCATCACCTGGCTAATACCATCCCTACAGTGAAGCATGGCGGTGGCAGCATCATGATGTGGGGATGTTTTTCAGCAGCGGGAACGGGGCGACTAGTCCTGATAGAGGGAAAGATGAATGCAGCTAAGTACACCGAGATCCTTGAAGAAAACCTGCTCCAGAGCGCTCTGGACCTCAGGCTGGGGCGACGGTTTACCTTCCAACATGACAACGACCCGAAGCACACAGCCAAGAAAACAAAGGAGTGGCTTCGGAGAAAGTCTGTGCATGTCCTTGAGTGGCCCAGCCAGAGCCCAGACCTGAATCCAATTGAACATCTGTGGAAAGAGCTGAAAATGGCTGTGTACCAACGCTCCCCATCCAACCTGACGGGGCTTGCAAGGATATGCCAAGAGGAATGTGCAAAAATCTCCAGAAACAAGTGTACCAAGCTCGTAGCTTCTTTCCCAAGATGCCTTGAAGCTGTAATCGCTGCCAAAGGTGCAGCAACCAAGTATTAGGCTAAGGGTGTGTACAGATATGTAACCCCTAAATAACCTATTTTTGTCAGTAAAATAAAATAGCATATTTTCTAAAAACCAGTTTTCACTTCATCATTTTTGGCTATTGTGTGTTGATGTTTGAGGCAAAAAATGAACTCAATCTATTGTAGTATAAGTCTGTAACGTAATAAAATGTGGAGAAGGTGAAAGGGGTGTGCAGACTTTCCGGCTTGACTGTACGTTGTTCCTCCGAACAATGTTTGGAACGGCCCATTTTACTTTGCAATTCAGAAGGAAATATATTTTATAACAATGTGTGAAACATTTGCTTCCCTTCTTCCTTAATAAAGGACAATTAATGACACCTGTTTTTTCACAGAATGAATGAATTCTCTAAACTCCACACTGGTATTATTTTGAACACGCCCCTTTCAATGAATGAGTCAATTACTCAGAACAAGCAGCGTGCATGTCATGACAGTTGGATCTGTTGTTTTTCTATTACACTACTACATCTACAAGTAAATTATTTGCCATGCAGAAATATCACTACTACTACTACTACTACTACTACTACTAACAGTGGTTCATCAGGTTACTGATGTTGTACTGCTATTTTTTAACACAAGTGTATGTGGTAGTGTCCAAAAAATCTATATGTTCATAGTGTGTGGTGTTTAATTGTGATAGACGTATGGTGCGTGTTGAGGATCTGTATGAAGTGTTTGAAATCTGAGCTATGTGTCCATGTTCCCCAAATGTCATCTAAATACCTAAAATAATTAGTGGGAAGTTTGAGAATAAAATAAATGGCACAGAACGCTAACAGGAGGAATAATACCTATACCTGAAATAAAAGCTAATAGCAAGTCCCCCGTGAACATAAACAGCGTTTAATATCACAAGGTCGCTAGTACCTGGCTATACCCAGAGGTGTAAAAAGTACTGAAAATTCCTACTTTAGTATTGGTAAAGAAAATGACTCAAGTAAGAGTAAATAAGTTGTGTACTGAAAAAGTACTCAAGTAATTACTTTTAGCGTTACTTTTGTATATCTACAATCAAGACAACCTTTTATCTCTCAAAATGTAATTGGTATTAAATCCCAAGTGCGAAATATTGGCGATAAATAAAGTGAATGGGTAGTGTGGTGGTCATTGAAGCCAAGGGCTGCTGGTCCGAATCCAACAATTTGCTTTTTTTTTTTTTTTTTTTTTCTTTTTTTTTTTTCTTCAGATGCCCACTAGGGGCATCGGTGCCGGCATAATGAGTATTATACATACTCATCCCACCAACGCCATGACCACTAGGGGGCTTTGTCTGAAAGAGGCTACATCTTTTAAACATCTCTGGTGATTAAAAAGACATGACTCCTGATTTGTCATTTTAATTTTATTCTGAGCAGCAATTGTATTCATAGATTTCACATGCATTCCTAGCAACTCCATAGCAGCCGGTACCTCTGCTGGCAGCGTTCTGTTCACTGTTCAATTTAAAGAGTAAATGTTTGTATTTTGGCCCGTTTTTGAAATAGTATTATTTGAATAATAATTAAAAACAGCCTAAAATAATTTAATTGGGAGAGTAACTGTTGTGTTGTGTAGCCTACTGCAAAAATCATTTCGGAAATGGGATTTCTTTTAACCATCCGTCAAAAGTTAAAATATAAGTTAGGATAAAATTGTGTTATGTGGATTGTGTGTGCTTGGTTGTATAAGTTAGCTAGCTAGATCTGAAAAATGCAATATCTGGAATGGGACGTCCGATACCTGGAACTCGCGGTTCGATCCCAGATGGTTAAATCATAACTTTAATTCTGATTTAGCCGATGGGTTCCAAGATTGCTAACAGAGTGGCAGATGGTTAAGTGGCCGTTCACAGTGAGAAGCGTCGCTCAGTGTCTCTCCCTAGCGATGCTTCTCAGTATGAACGGCTCAAAAGTATGTATGCTTCTTCAACTTACAATCTCAGTAGGAGACACACAACACTCCCAATTTTAGTCAATCTTTATCGAAATAATGGCTTTTGAAAACGGGTCAAAAATGTGTACATTAATGTTACATTGAGGTAAAGCAGCCTGATGTCGCAAGCCCATTGGCCTATGTTTCACTCCATGATTAGCCTAATGTCAGATGCCTGTGCAGTATTGCTGAACTTTTAACTTTTGCACTCTAACACAGGCACCCCCAAAACACCTGGAAGCAACAGCATTAAGTTTAAAGTTAATAGTTAATACAGGGCTTGCTTATTTCTTAGTCTAAAACAGCCAAGTAAAAGTGAAAAAATAATTGTAGCTAGCCAGCTAGTTGCTTACCTCCACATGCTTCCTCGGGTTAGAAGATTAATTCATAAAAGCAGAGATCTCCACTGGTTTTGGCAGCACATTTTGCATTTCATTATAATGCTATTGCCTTTCGTGGCTTTAAAATCTAAAATTGGGTACAAGTGGGGCCAGGGATTTTTGCTGACAGTCTCTGTCCGTGACTGCGCCGACATCTTGCACACACAGACACTAGTGATGTGCGAGTTTGAACGATTGGTACTTTACTGATTCAGGATGTCAAGTCCTCTCCTCCACTAACTTCCCTGCTACTTGTTAATGTGAACTGCGAAAACGATGCGATACAACGTGTTACACTATTGTGCAACTCTTATATTAACTGTTTTTTTTAAAATGCATCAAGTAAATCACTGTATTAACCTAGCCCTGTGAGAAAGCAACCACTTTTTGGCGCTTGTTTCAACTCCGTACTCGTTCTCCCTGCCCTGAGCTGAATGTCTGGCTGCACGAATCACTCACTCGCTCTCCCAGCCCGCCCCGAGCTGTCTGACTCGGGTTGCACGAAAAAGCTACTCACTCGGTCACCCAGTACTCGCTCCCCCAGCCCCGGAACCCGCCACCTGCCATAACTCGTGAGTGAGAGTACTGAGCAGGCCCCCAGAACAGCGCCGGGCTTTGAAGCCAATTTTATTTAGTGATCAAACCGTGTAATTACAACTTCCAAGTTTTCTTGCACACAATCATGGGAAAAGGAGCGGCTATAAAACGATGGATTTTTGAGTGTCACAACCCCCGCAAAATAACTTTTCACCATCAGAATTTGATCCATTCGTTCCGATAACATTTGGAAAGTCTCAGTCGCCGCACTATTAAATTACTTTATCCCATTCAGGAGGGCTAAACCGGAAGTTAGACTGACTTGATGACTCGAGTGACTCCAAAACCTGACTCTCTTTGGTGAGTGACTCATACAAACTCGAGTTAGTAAAAACAGTCAAACCTCCCATCACTAACAGACGCACACGATTTTTTGCTTCTTTCGAACAGCTTCGCGCAGCGGTTGCAGGCCTCATTTGATTGGCTCTCAAAATTCTAATCATGTTGAATTGTCTGAATCTTTCAAAATTGTGCCTGCGATTTGTTCTAATTGGTTTAGAGTTTCAGGGACTCACTTAAGTCACCAAATTTAATTTACTCTGTAACGATTATCAAAATAAAAAATAACGAAGTACAATACATTATGAAAAAATTAACTCAAGTAAAAGTCAAAAGTACTATAATTTAATTATACTCAACAAAGTACCGTTACAGGGGGGACGATACTCAAGTACTGTAACGAGAGTAGTTGTAATTCATTACTTTACACAATACCTGGCTCAATGCAATGTCGAATGTAGGCGGCAGTGTAGCATAATGGTTAAGGAACTGGACTTGTAACCGAAAGGTTGCCGGTTCGATTCCCAGGTAGGACACTGCCGTTGTACCCTTGAGCAAGGTACTTAACCTGAATTGCTTCAGTATATATCCAGCTGTATAAATGGATAAATGTAATAAGATGTAATAAGAAGTTGTGTAAGTCGCTCTGGATAAGAGCGTCTGCTAAATGCCTATAATGTAATGTAATGTAATGAATGACAAAGAAGCACCGGAGAAGCGGAAGTGAGAAACTTAACTACCCCGCAGGTAGAAGCACAGATGAAAACAATGATGAGGGAAAGCAAACCCAGAACGGAACGTGGAAATAATCTGATAGATTCTCAATCGGGAAACCAGGACAAGAACCGCAAGAGAAGAGAAAATTAAAGTCCACGAACCATGACAGTTATATCGAACATTCTAACGCAACATATCACTGGCTTTAATTGTTTGACATTTTCAGTTTAAGACCTTAACTTTCACATATTTTTATGTCGCTAGCTACCTCTTTTCCCATAACAGAGAAAAACCCTCGAAATACACTTGGTTAAATCGACTTTAGATGGTTAGATGTTTATGTTTGTATGCGTAAGTCCTATTGCCTAAATGATAGGTCACGTTGTCCATGTTCGCCCTGTTATTTTGTTAAAAGCTACATAGTTACAAACAAAACAAGCCCATTTAAAAATAACATTTTATCAAGCACACACACACACACACACACACACACACTCCTGAAAAAATAAATAACTTCCTGGTGAACCCATCCTGGTGATGCCTAACCCTGCGTTCTCACATCTAGCAACTTCGGTCGCCCAGTCGCCGGAAGTCCATTTGTTCTGTATGAAGCTGAGCGACGGTCAGCGACCTGAGCGACTAGGAAACTGAGCGACCAAAATTGGCCGATAAATGTTGCCCGCAATTCAACTTTTTCGCCGATATCAGCTGTAACAGCTAATCAGAGTTCCGCGCTTTATATTTCTCCAACCGATACGAAACCATTTTGTGAATAATTGTTCCGCCCTTTTTCACTCAAATTTCAGCAATTGAAGAGCAGCTAATAATTATGGTCCAAGCTTACCCCGTCCTGTTCAATGTATAACATAACCTTAAAGGATATATGTAGCTGTTCTACCAATATCACATTGAGCCCAAACTACATGTTGAGTTTTATACATAAATCTATCTATGTATCGAGATAGATAGATAGATAAAAATCGCTAGCTCGCGACGAAGATAGAGGTTAGCCTATCGCTAGCTAGCGAGAACACATAATTATCAGTGTCATGACATAACTATACAGAATAAGATGCATCGCAAATATGTCTTTGTTCTACGTAGGCTTCTGCCATTGTTTCTCTTTATCAAATAATTGTAGCTGCACGAACTGACTTGGATGACACAACGGGAAGCTAGGTTGTCAGCACCCAGTACTACTGCTTAAAACCCGTTATGATTTTGACTGCAACGAAAGCCGGCTAGCGCCACTCTAAACATAGTCTACCTTATGTAACTTTAGTTGCCAAGATAACTGAAAACACTACTGCGCATGCCTGATAATTTCACTTTGTATAGCCTACTGAAAAAATCCAATGTGGAAAGGCGCCAGTTGCTTATCTCGTCTTATATCGAACATTTTTGCTTGTACGGACAAAATAAATAAACAAAACGGGAAAGCCGTATCTTCTTACCCCATCTAAAGCATTTGGTTTTACCTACACTGTTGTTGTTGGCATTATCCAACTGAAATATACGAGCGGACGCCCCGCACACCCAAAAAACTTTTGCGGGGTGCAGACAAACTGGAGAAGACGCATAAATAAAGTCGCACACTCTTTATGCTCCCGTAATTTATTACCAATGTGTTATAAGAAAAAACTAACGTTTCGGCACACACTAACCAGTTTAGCCTGCTTTGTTATACAGGAACCTGGAATATTGAAAACGTTCATAGCTATAAATGAGCCTACATAACTTTATGCGATGGACCACTTTCTGAGTGGCCGTGTAGACTAGTTAATAGTCTACCAAGGTGGCAAACGGTTTTCCAAATTAAAGTTTTAGAACAAATAAAATCGAAATATTTTACACAAACCTCTCAATGAGCAAGCAATAGATTATATCCTTGTGATTTTAATAGTTTACACGATGTTGCGTCTAATTTACTTCTTCTTTTTTTTTTTAAACGTAAAAAAAATAAATCGGTGAAGTTACAACAACAAACAAGTTTTAGAATGCCGAAATTAAATTTGAGTAGGCTATTTGAAGAAAGTTGTACAAACAGTCAGCTAGCTATCCGTACTTTACGCGTAGCCTACAATGATTTAGCCCGAAAGCTAGGCATTCTTCTTCGTGGTTGTTTATTGGGTTTTCGCACCTATACTACGTTCAAGGGGTATTACCTTCCCCTACTGTGCTGGAGTGTGGCGTAGGCTAGGCTAGATTAGGCACGTAATCACACTATTTCCCAGACCCTTTAATAATAGGAATTGCACAACAGCACCCCCCCGTCACCCCAAACTAGGCTATCCCTCACCGACCCTTCCATCGCCCTCTACTATCCTATTAATTAGTATTGCCCTTCATTAACAAAATGAACACACCATTATTACATGCTGTAGCCTACAGTCTCCACCCGGTCCACGCACACACCACATCTAGACCAATAACCTACGTACAGCGAATAATTGATGTAGACGCGCGCTTCCTCCTCCTCAGTGCTATATAAATGGAATGTATCAGAGCCCATTATATTTTTTATTATTATTAATTAAATCCTAAACTAACGTCATAATATTAAAAATCAAAAACACCGTTCTGGGTTTTGCCCGATAGGAATAGTCTGCACGACAGGTTTAGCTAACTTAGACTGACAACATCTCTCACAGAATGACTGGATATCAATGGCGTTATTACGAAGCAGTTAATTAACAGTCCCTAACCAGACCTATGAAATCAAAAGGCTTCGTGATACCGACACCTGGATGACTGGAAACGTCAAATTCCCTTAACCTGCTTTGCTCTGACAGCTTTCTGTAGTTCAGCTTGGCCTGTGTAAAAAATAAATAAATTTAAAAAGGTTTCTTCGCCATAACTTCTGGAGAGTTGTGTGCTGAGATTTCCGAGGTAGACAAGCTTCTTAGTAGGTTGATTCGACGCCAGCGTTGATGTCTGTTTCGACAACAGGCATAGGCTATGCAAAAAGTTTTAAGATTTATAGCTACAACCGTCAAGCTGATGGCAAGGCTGACACCAGTCCAAGTCGCTCATGCGTTACACCCCCCTCTCCGACAATTCTACGCATGCGCCGTTTTCCGACAATTAAAGACACTTTTAAAAGTATCTACGTTTACACATTATATGCTACTTGTACGTTTAGCTACATTGTTTTGGAAAAAAGCTTCTTGGCCGGTTTTAAAATTTATTTTATTTAAGATATTTATATTTTGTTTTCTGGAGGCTTATTTCTAGTTTATATATTTTAAAGCCATATTTTGAAGGCCCCCTTTGAAGAACACCGACAGGCTGAAACCTGTTCAAATCGCTCAAACTTTTCACGACCCAAGGTTGAACCCGTCTTGACACAAACTTTATGAACTTTTCAAGCTGTCATTGGACCGTGTAAATGCCCGTCAAATTCCGAGTAACAGGAAGCGGTTATGTTGGGGCGTATACCAGTTTTATACACACACGCCGGCTCTGAAACATATGGTCACACACGCCGGCTCTGAAACATATGGTCACACATGGCCTCTCGCCGTCCTGCTGTGAACTTCTCTCTCGACAGTCTAGCAGAAAGCGACAGGCTACGCTCCAAACTCCAAGGACTGAATATCCACGGACCACCGCAACACAAACATTTTCTAAGTTCTTTTGAGTTTTTTCTTTTTAATTCTGTAACATATTCTTTTATTTAAATTCATTCTTCATAGTTTTTCTTTATCATCCTATAGGCGTTCTTTTAAGCTCTCTATCTTGCATTTTGGACATATTCCGCCTGGCTATTCTAACACATTACGATTTCACGATTTTCTTTGGCTCTAACAAACATTTAAAAAAATGTTTTGCATACTTTCTTTCAGACAACTAACTTGCTTTTCGATTTAGCATCGGCTATTTTTTCACGTTTTAACAACCTGCTTGAATTATTTTATTCTTTTAACACGCATCTGGTAACACAAACTGTTTTTTAAAAATAAAACATAATTGCAAGCTGAGCCACCACGCACAGACGAATCCAGGACATGGGCTACAAATGTCGCATTCCTCGTGTCAAGCCACTCCTGAACCAGAGGCAACGTCAGAAGCGTCTTACCTGGGCTAAGGAGAAAAAGAACTGGACTGTTGCTCAGTGGTCCAAAGTTCTCTTTTCAGATGAAAGTAAATTTAGCATTTCATTTGGAAATCAAGGTCCCAGAGTCTGGAGGAAGAGTGGAGAGGCACAGAATCCACGTTGCTTGAAGTCCAATGTGAAGTTTCCACAGTCAGTGATAATTTGGGGTGCCATGTCATCTGCTGGTGTTGGTCCACTGTGTTTTCTGAAGTCCACAGTCAACGCAGCCATCTACCAGGATATTTTAGAGCACTTCATGCTTCCTTCTGCTGACAAGCTTTATGGAGATGCTGATTTCATTTTCCAGCAGGACTTGGCACCTGCCCACACTGCCAAAAGTACCAAAAGCTGGTTCAATGACCATGGTATTACTGTGCTTGATTGGCCAGCAAACTCGCCTGACCTGAACCCCATAGAGAATCTATGGGGTATTGTCAAGAGGAAGATGAGATACCAGACCCAACAATGCAGACGACCTGAAGGCCGCTATCAAAGCAACCTGGGCTTCCATTACACCTCAGCAGTGCCACAGGCTGATCGCATCCATGCCACGCCGCATTGATGCAGTAATTCATGCAAAAGGAGCCCCAACCAAGTATTGAGTGCATAGAAATGAACATACTTTTCAGAAGGCTGACATTTCTGTTTAAAATATCCTTTTTTATTGATCTTATGTAATATTCAAATTTTCTGAGACACTGAATCTGGGTTTTCATTAGCTGTAAGCCATAATCATCAAAATTACAAGAAATAAAGGCTTGAAATATTTCACTATGTGTAATGAATCTATATAATATATGAGTTTCACTTTCTGAAATGAGTGACAAAAAATATAGAACTTTTTCACGATATTCAAATTTTTTGAGCTGCACCTGTAGTACACAGTAAGCTATGGCTAAGACAACAAGACATTATAAACTATAAAATCAACTAAGAATTAAAGAACAGGAAACAAGCGAAAAACAGTTCTGGTACTAGATTGGTAAGTCAGTCAAGGTGGAGTCTGAGGTGTGTCTTCAGACCACGACGGAAAGCAGGCAGTGTTTGAGCAGAACGTAGAGGAGTGAAGAGTTTGTTCCACCTCTGGGGAGCTAGGGTGGAGAAGCTTCGCAGTCCGGACGAGCCGAGTGAAGTGGTCGAGCTGGAGTTTAGTGTTGTATTATGTCCTGCAGGTAGGAAGGGCTTGTCCTTTTGGCTGCAGCGTAGGCTAGGGTCAAAACTTTGAACCTGATCCTGGCGGCGACCAACAGCCAGTAGACTGACCTCAGTAGGGGGCTGTTGCCCTGATGTGCTCCATGAAGTCCAGCTGGTCATCCAGGACCATCCCCAGGTTCCTTGCAGAGCAGGAGGCAGCCACCATAGTACCGTCGACGGTGATGGAGAGGGCTTGCAGTGGGGAGGTCCTGTGAGGTATGAAGCGCAGTTCCGTATTGTCAAGGTTGAGCTTTAGGTGTTAAGTAGCCATCCACATAGAAATGTCAGCCAGGCAGGCAGATATCCTCTCCTTAACCTGTTAGGTAGATGGGGGAATGAGAAATAGTGCTATATAAGCGAAATGTCTAAATAATACATTTACCAAAATGTGAGTAACATGGCAAGTGTTGATGTATAAATCACTGTTAACTTACCCCTAACATGCCATTTCAAAAAGCAAGACTTGCATGCTAACAATTAATTCAGAGAGCAAAGATGCAATCTAAACAGGCGAGTCTTGAGTCTACACCAGAAGATGGTCAAAAGGGCAGAAGGGCTAAGACCAGGGGCCTCATTTATAAAAAGTACTTTTGATCAAATTTGATCTTACATGTGGCGTATGTAGAAAATCACGACAAAGTAGTGATTTATAAAATTTCAACTTGACTCCATTTGACCGTGGAAATGGTTGTAGCTCCACATCAGGTCTTCACTTGACATACGCACATTACCTGCTGGTTATACTGAAGTATTGCAGGTTTGAGAGCCGCACATGAACGGTTATTTGGCATGGAAAATTATCAGTGTTGTCATCAGCCTACAAAATGAGTTTAATTCTAAATTGAAAAGGAAACTGATAGTCTACTGTAAGCAAACAATTAACATTCAACCATAATAGTCTTTTGCTGTAAAAAAAAGTGCTTTAAATAAAATAGCATTATTATTATAAATAACAACAGTGCGTATTTTGTAGATCGATATTCTATATCTGCTGTGTACCATGCTTGAGAGATTGTGTTTGCTTAAACTAACAACAACAAAAAGTCTGCCAGTCTGCAAATAACAGGATTCCTAAATGCTTAGGAAGGTAATCCCATATGCAAAAGGTCTGGAAAAATCTCATAAAAATCACATATGTCATATATGTAGTGGTTCGTGGCTGTTTGTTTTCTTTTCTTTTGCAGCAATCGTCCTGCCTTCACGATTTGGGAATCTATCAGATTTTTTCCATGTTCCGTTTCGTGGTTTGCAGCCTTCATTATTGTTTTCACCTTTCACTCCGCAAACAACAGAGTAAAGGTCATAAAATGAAACCTTCGTCGCTTCCTTTTACGGAGTATTATTCTCCGGCAGTTAAGCCATTTTCCTTCAGTACTGATGAACCCATGCAGATAGATGGGGCAGTAGCTCCACTTTCGGAGGACTCAGGTTCTAAAGAACAGTGGTGTCGTTACTGCAAAAGGAGAGGTCATACTCTTGATCAGTGCTTAAAGCTTAAGAGAAAAGGGCGGTCTCGTTAGAGGGGCCGGGGTTTCCAGCGAGACGTCAGAGTACTACGTGTCTACATTACTACATTAAATGTCTGACTTTCTTGGGCACAGCATTCGTGGCAGATGAAGGCTTTTATTGATTCTGGGGCCGTGGATTGTTTCATTGATGCGCAATGGGCTAGAAAGAACAAGATACTGGTCCAGCTCCTTGATCAAGCCTAATTGGTTACGGCCCTCGGTGGTCGGCCTTTAGGGTCAGGTACTATAAAGGAGGTGACGTCTCCTTTTACCATGTCTATTTCTATTTCTATCCGTTGGTATTGGGTCACACGTGGCTGGTGAAGCACAATCCCCATATCATGTGGGGAGGGGAGAAAAAGGTCATCCATCAATGGGGTGTTGCATGTTCTGCGACAGATCATATCGCCCCTTCCAGTTTATCCGGGGAGTGTTTTGACGACTCTGATTCCGATTCTGATTTGGAGGAAGTTACAGTCAAGCCGGAAAGTCTGAACACCCCTTTCACCTTCTACACGTTTTATTACATTACAGACATATTCTACAATAGATTGAGTTCATTTTTTGTCTCAAAATTCTACACAAAATAGCCCATAATGACAAAGTGAAGTTTTTGCAAATGTATTGAAAACTGAAATCTTTAATTTACATAAGTATTCATACCCTTTGCTTTAACATATTTTTAAAGTATCATATTTAATATTTGGTCGCATATCCTTTGCTTTTGTAGCCGAGAGTGCTTATTTTGTTTTACGAAGTTTCCCGTTATTAGCTCAATACGTGAGATCGGGAGATTCATTTTATATTCTACTAGTTTAGTAGTTCACCCGGTTTTGTGGGTTGATTTTCGTTTTGGCTGTTAGCCTTAAGGAATTAGGTTCCTGTCTTTTCTTTCTTCCATTATTATTTTCTTACCCTAATTATTGGTCCTCACTGCTGTGAGCTGACTTGTTCTGATCTCCCCACCTTTACGTTTCAATCTCCGAACACTCAATAAACCCCTTACAATATACAAAGCTTATAAAATAAATATGTGTTAGAGCTAGCATATACATTTCATGCTAAAATTAAATAGTTACCTAATACATGGTACTCCTTAAAATAATTTGTAGAAAGAAAAAGATTGTATAAGAATTGTATAGAAATATATAATATAGTAGGCTACTAATCAACATGCTTTTTTATAAAACTTTGCAAGTATGATCATAGACTGTATGATTTGTATAGACCTTTTGCATAGGGAAACCTCAGTTTTATGAATGAAGTTCAACCATCGAGATAAATAAGAAGAACTGGAGACAGCTTCCGTTTACCGGTTCCATGGATTCCTATGTGAGCTGCATGAAGCCAATTCAGAGTTGAACACGTCACGTCTCTGGCAATACCACAGAACTGTGGGCAATACACAAAGACAGCGCACAGAATCATGGGAATTGCAGTTAATTACAGAAGCTAACAGGGAGACGCGGTTGTTTCCATTACAGATCTGCTCGGTTTTCTCATGTTATACGTCTCAAAAGAACCGAAAACGACACGCTCTGATGGCTAGCGCACAAGCTAAATCAATTAATAATCATATTGCAGCCTATGCAGTACTGATCTGAACAGACCTAGCGAATGTCATCTAGTATAAACATAGCCTATAAATAGCAACCCGCAGAGATGAAGAAGCTCGATAATTATACGTCGTATTGCATTAAAATGCAATTACGCAATAAAAAAGGTATTCTATGAATGTACTATAACTATAAGGATCAACTATAAGTACACCCAATCATCACCCAATGTAGATTCGCCAGTTCGCAAGCCAAGCTTTTGATTTGTAAATGTGAACATTGGAAACATATCTGAAAATGTTATTTGCGTTTGTGAATATAATTTTTGCATTCATCCAAATGATGATTTACGAAACACAAATTGAGAGGTGTGCGTGTGGATGGCAAAAACACATTCGTGGATTATAACTACGAACTCAAATTGAGAGGTGTGTGTGTGTGGATGGTAAAAATAATTGTGGATTATACTTTTGTGTTGATAAAAATCTACATCCATAGCAATGCGCCATGTAAATGTTGGCATAAACCGGTGCAAATGTTTTGCACATAGCTGTGCCGCTGGTCTGTAAAAATAATTATTTATTGAATTCAAAGTAATTCTTGGTGAGGCTTATCTCCAGTAATTACAGGAGGATCGTATCTGGTTGATTGTTGTCCGGGTACTTTTCATCCATGTTTTTTACCGCTGTTAATCCCGCTGCTGTGTTTATGTGTGTGTATGTATAGGCTATAGCCTATATCATTTATATAGCGCTTTAGGTCTCTCTCTTTTATATCTTCTCTGTTTTCCCCTCGTCCCCTTTTACTAGTTGTAGCACCGAACAATCACGAATGAACAACTATGTGTATGTTTAAAGGTACAGTTCAACTGTCTGAAATGTATAATCTTTCTAATAGTCGTAATCGCCCAATCCGGAGGGGGACGTCATTGATTTAAATGTTAATCGCAATTTTTTACCTCAGGGAAATTAGGCCAGATAGCTACACTCTCTAGAGGAAGACATTGCCCACGTTTTAATCTCAATCAATGTCAGAGGTGCAACCATTAAGAACAGTGAGCCGTGCTCAAAGCACATTATTTTTGAGTCTGGTCCCGACAAATAGGCTAAGTGACCGGTCGAGAGTGGCGAATAAATAAATAAACAACTATTCAAAGCATTTTGCCTCCTGTTCGTCGAACTGGTACGTCGACAAGTTTCTTTTCTGCACGAAGGTGCAAACACAAACGAATATGCCTCAATTCTGCACAGAGTCCACGATAATGTGTGGGCTTACTGTTAATGTTGATATATGTCTGAATGAATGTTCTGTAGCCTGTAATGAACTCAGTGGATCGCTACACTTCTTATTTACTTGAAGAAACCAACACGGTTTGGTGACAGTCGAGATTTAAATGAGCATAGCTCGCTTGATATTTGGAGTAGAAAGATAATATTTTGTATTGCCAGAAAGCTGAGACCTATTTATAGCATTTTATAAAACTATAAATGCCATATCGTCCCCTTTAAAACATAAATCTAATATATGGTCACCCTATACAGTGCAAAAGAAACCAGATGACTACTCAACTGTAGCAACATTTGCATTTCAGTACAACAATAAAGGATTCGTTGGCACTGCATTGGAGTCATGTTTTCACTTTAGAAGGCAGTGACCATTGTGACGACATTCTCAACTGAACATTCTAATGATACGTTCTAATCACATATGTGTTGGTACGTGCAAAAGGAAATGCACTAGGTTCTTACAACAATCACAATGATAGCAAAACGACGGTGTGGACGATTAATGAATTATGGGGTTCTCCTCTAACTCTCCCCATCTTTGCACTTTGTGCAATTTTGTGGAAAATAAATTAGGGATTTGTTTTGGGAAGTACCAAATTTTCTCATAAATTCTGATTCAGATTTTCCTGTTCTGTTCCTGTGAATGTGCTATGTTTATATCTGAGTCAGCACCTAGGGCTGCCTGTATCTTTTTAAAAAAACACCTGTCTCTTCTCCCTCAGACAGATATATCCTTCAGCAAATCACACTCAAAAACTTTTTTTTTCTCCAGCAATGGCTTCTCTTTGTAGATAGAAAGAGTGGGATGAAATGAAAACCGCTACATTTCACAAGAATCTGTTTAAAGCTCATTATCTGTGCACATGAAATACTGTGTTTGGATTTGGTATATCCTTCCCTTCCCACCTCTGTAGGCAGCAATATCTGCCCCAAGGAATATCACACATTTACACACATACATGTATACGTATGTATGCACACATGCACAGACATGTGTGCACTCACAACTTCATTATCTTTCCTACTTATTACCCACCTCCATAATACTGCAGTCCTGGATGGGGGTGGGGCTCACAGGATTGGATGGAGAATTCTCAGAAATTCATTGCCTAAATAATTAAATCTAAGTAAGGATTTGCCTGCCTCACCCAGAGTGCCTGGAGTCGCCTGCATCCATCTCTGAGGGCCATGGAGCATTGTTTAAATGCTTTACCAGTTTTCCAAAAATTATACTAATCCCTATGTTCCCCTCCATTCTCTCGACAATATTACTACAACATTGCAAACATATTGATGCATAATTTAGCTCATCTAACATTACAATTAATTATTTAAATCTAAGGGCAACAACTTTAGACAAGCAAATACATACTAGTTTTGAATTCATGATTTACAATGGAATCTATATCTTAAAAGCCCTTCTGGTGGTTTTGTTATTGCCCCAAAAACACACATACACATCTCACCCATACAGCCCACTGAGCAGCAAAAGAGCAGCAATTCCCCATTTACTGCTTACCTTGTCTGGAATCTGGGAGGGTTAATCCAGTGAGTGCATACTGGATACAAGGGATTAACCCCCCTCTCTCAGAATTATCTCATCTCCTCTCCACTAAACACACCACAACCCCCATGGCTTTTTCAAGAACAGATGTGACACTTTCACTGATAATGGCTGTGACATGTGCCCTGCCAACAGAGTGCAAAGGGAGGATTGTAGAATGAAAGTGGGAGAGGGAGGATGAGACACACATGGCAGTGAGGGAGATGCTCTGCAGAGGAGCAGTTGACAGAGCAAGGAGGTGTCGGATGGAAGGCAGACAAACGGGTGGCTTCTAGTCTTTCCTTCGGCTCGAGCATACTTACCCCCCCAGTCCTCTGCCTTAGATTTTCTGAAACTCAGGTAAATTCATTGGTATTTTTTTATGTGTTGTGTTATTGTCTCTACAATTACAGTATTACAAAATGATTATGTCTTCTTGACTGGCTCACTCCTCCACTTTTTAGGATAACCTGGGGCTCAGCTCCCCAGTTCAGAATATCTGGAGAGGCAGACTGAATGGGTGTGATAACACCAGCACTGGATTCTTTTGCTACCATCCTCAGCTGGAGACAAACAGATTTTGAATAGTTCAGGGACTAGCGGATCTCTTTCTGTTCCAGGAGAGGGAATGTCAACAATAGTGTCAGCAGGTGGTATGGATAAGAGGAACAGACTGCAGAATGTCTCCCTTTCACCACCACCCTTGAGCCCATCATTTCCCCCTTTTCCCCTATGTTAATCTCATTAAAAGAGTATTATTCAAAGAAGATCAAAGAAAAAGGTACCAAAAAAAAAGTAAAATGGATGGCTTAGCAGTGATTTTGGTGCTCTTTCTACCTCTGTCTGCACAAGTTACTCCAGTCATCCAGCGAGAGGTCAATTTTATCCCTATAGCTACTGAGGGGCTTAAGGAGAAAGAGACAGGGAATCCACTGTCTGGCTCTCTGTCCCCCACTGTTAGCCCTAGTATTGAGTCCCTTGAGGAGGATGAATGGGCACCAGTGGAGGCCTACCTGTACAAAGGAAATGCAACCATCCTCACCCAGGCAAATTGTTCAAGGGCTTACCGTCTGCCAGGCCTGCAGGGTCTCCCTGCTAGACTTCGTCCCTTCCTGAGCCCTGCTCTGGATGCCCTCACCAATGCCGCCAACTTCCTCAACATGATACTCCAGGCCAATGATCTACGCGAAAGCAGTGTGACAGAAGATATGGAGTGGTACCATGCCCTAGTTCGTGGTCTTCTGCAGGGTGATCCACTCATTCGTCGGGCCCTTCTTACCTTTGATGCTCAGCCTGCTGCCCCTCGCCCTCAGCTGGTTCTACAGGCCTCACGCACCTCCTCTAGGCCCCAAGACATCTTGCTTCAGGACCTGTCCTCTGCATGGGAGTTGATGCACCCCCCACCCCCTGCACCAGATTCCAGCTGGTTCACTGCCCTCAAGTTTCCGGAGCTGCCACAACAACCACCATCCCTTTCAAAGCGTGTGCTCCTTAATGACCTGCGTACCTTGGCTACACCCAAGTGGGGAAGAGGAGACAGCTATGTAACAAACCAAGATGGGGTGCGTTGGGCTGACGCACCCTTTCTTGTGTGTGAGGGTGGGCATTTTGTGCCCGACTGGCTACTCACACTCTCAGCTTCCTTCTATGGCCTCAAGCCTGATCTTAGTCCAGAATTCAGGTCAGTGACTGTTTTTCATTGCTGCCAGTTTGTGTGTGCATGCATGACTGGGATACGCAGAAATGTTAGCTCGGTGAAGCCATTTGGTTGCTTTTGTCTCCTGACAGTGGTGATTCTAGTGGTTATTGGGACAGTATTACAGCTCAAAAGTATTTGGGGCTGCATGGAGGCTTTGCTGGGTATCAGAGCAGCCACCAGTGCTACCATATTGAGCCACTCAATAACCCATAATGATAAAGTGAAAACATGTTTTTTGCAAATTTCTAAAAAATCTAAAACTGAAATTTCTCATTTACATAAGTATTCATACCCTTTGCTTTAACATATTTTTAAAGTATCATATTTAATATTTGGTAGCTTATCCTTTGCATGCTGTTACTTCCTGAAGTCTGTGACCCATAAACATCAAAAGACTCTCGATATCTTATTTTCAGGTACTGTTATAAGCTATACTATAACCTCTGCATTTGAATTGATCTCTATGGGAATTGGGGGGTGAGACTAGATTCAGCTGTAAATTAGGCTGGTACAGTATGGAACACATGACTGGCTAAATGGCTGTAAGTCATCAAGGGTCTGAGCTATCGAACGAGCCCCAAATCAGCACTCTGTGCCCAGATATGGAGTAGATGTGGATGGATCACTTTAAGGGTTGTTTCTCCTGACTTTTTCCCCCATAGAGTTCTATAGGAAAATGAGTCAGGAGAAATAACCCTTGCAGTGATCCAAAAATTTTCACTTTGTCATTATGGGTTATTGAGTGTAGATTGATGTGCAAAAATGACAATTTTATCCATTTAAAATTAAATCTACAACCCAATAAAGTGTGCAAAAAGTGAAGGGGTATGAATACTTTCCGTCCCCACTGTAAATAGCATTATGCACTCATTGATGCTCTAATATACCCCGCCTAGATGGTCCAGCTTGAGTTACAGCAGGATTAGATAGTGGGTCAAAGACGTATAAGGTTTTCAAAGTAGCAAAAAAATAAAACCGCAATTGCAATTCCCTAAAAGGCTTTTTTTGTCAGGAACCATTCAGAGACCCAAGTGCAGACCAGGACATAGCAAAAGAGAACATTTATTTCCAGTCCAAAATCAAAAGCCAGGTAATCATATGTTGAGACAGATCCAAATCGACAGGCAATAATAATAGTGAGACAGTCCAAAAATCAGTAACTAAGAAATCAGGTACAGGAAGGTACAGGAGCGGCAGGCAAGGGCAAAGTAACAAAACAAGCAGAAGTCAAAAACCAAAATAACGAAAAGCAAACAAAATAGAATTGGCAGGCAGAAATAGAATCGTACAAATGGTGTCTCGGGAATCTCAACAAATCACTGGCTTTACGATCACAGGCACAGGAAAAGTGATCAACGTTCTGACAAGAGACAGACTTAAACACAGCGTTTAAATACACAGGGAGAGACGAGATACAATGGGGATCAGGTGTGTGGAAATGGAGAAGGAAAATGACAAACAGGTGAGCGTAATGAAACAATGAGGGAAGCTGAATATTGACTAACAAGGTAACACGTAATATGCAGACCGGACTCACATATAACACATAGACTTGAACATGAACTGGGTAGTAAAATACAAGTGTATACAATTCAAGAAGGGAAAGCGGAAACAAGAGTCAGCTGTAGTAAAAGAGATAATCAAAGAAAGATGATCAGTGATAGAACAGGTAGAAAGAGAGACAGCTGCAGATAGAAACTAAGATTACATTAGTGAGTTAATTAATTAGTACAAAACTGTTGCTATTTTGTGTAGGTATCTTGAAATTGCATTTGTGTACCTGCATTGAATAGAAATTTACTAGTTACAGTGTAACAATGCATAATTACAACATTAACTATCATGTAGTAATCGTGTAATAATGCAACGTAAAGTGTTGCCGCAGGCTCAAAATATAGTAAAGTGATTATTATTAACATTAGCAATGAAATAGGCTTCAGAATACTATCTAGGCCTACACAAGCAATCTAAAAAGAAATCAATGGTTTAAAGATGTTATTGAATGATGAGTTCAGTTTGAGAACGTTGATGAGTTCAATTTGATATTCAGACAATGGATTTGGTTAATATTCAGAATACAGAAATGTTTTGTTTTGATGTTGGTGGGATTATTTTTTATGCATGTTCTTTCAAATGCCTAATGTGATGTAACTTCATGATATTACTTTGAGAAAGATATCCACTGTTTCGTAATGATTTTAAGCAAAACTACAGTTTTTTGCACAATGTTTATGGAATGTTAAAATAGCTACATAAAACGCCCATCAAACTACTTAAATTCAAACTTGTACAGTCTCGATTTTTCATAAAGTGCCCCAAATGTGAAGCAGCTATGAACTAATATAATTCATAATCCATTTTGAATTCATAATTGTGTGTGTGTGTATGTAATATTATACTAATATAATCAGTTATACCTTAACTGCAGTGCAATAAAACATTAACTTACGGTGTAATAGTGCAACTTAATGTTAAGTGTTATCCACCCAGCTTTATATCATATTATATTCTATTCTGTTGCTGACAGTAGCATGAAACCATGAAAACAATACCTTGCTTTTCTTCTGGCTAGTCTTTCCTCCCTAGCAACTGGATCTGCGTTAATAATTTGTCTGTGCCGTGCAGCCCTCTCCTTATTAGACAATGACAGTTAAGTTTGTGAATTCTGCTTCTTTGTCATTCAACATTGCATTGAGCCAGGTATAGCCAGGTACAAGCGACCTCGTGATATTAAACGCTGTTTATGTTTCTCGGGGGGACTTGCTTTTAGCTTTTAGTTCAGGTATAGGTATTATTCTCCCTGTTAGCGTTCTGTGCTATTTATTTTATTTTTTGCTGTTCTTTCTGAGACAGTTTTCTTTGATTGTTTAGTTTTCTCAGAGTTAACTCGTTATCCGAGTTCGCCCTATTTTAGTGGGTTGATTTTCATTTGGCTGTTTACCCACAAGAAATGAGTTTCCTGTATTTTCTTTCTTTGCATTTATTTTGTTATTTCCTTTATTGGTCCTCACTGCGTGAGTGACTTGTTTCTGATCCCCCTACCTTCACGTTTGATTATCCGCCACTAAAATCCATTACAGTACTGAAGGACATGCGTTTTTGTTAGAAAGGTTACTAGAGGGTGAAAAGGTGAAATCATCAAATATTTCAGAGAGATTTACTCACGTCATCACATTGATAGAGGGTCTTCAATGGGTCTTCTTTGTGTTGTCACACACTGTCACATGATTACCATCATGTGATATACTTTAAAATGGCTTTTTACCTTTGTTATACTGAATGACATTGATGAAGCGCAAAAGTCCGGACAAAAGCTATTGAAGTTTTAAAATATTTTTTTAGATACAGTATGTTGCCCATTATTCTATATATTGTTGCAAACACTAATACAATTATGCCATGGGTGTTCATTAATATTTGTAGGATGAATTTTTACATTTTAAAAATAGAGCTCAATAACTCTATTGATTTGAGAAGAGTTGAGTGATTTAATATTATATTTATACATATTTATCTTTTTATGTTAAATGAATGGCCTTCGGACACCAAATGTACACACCTCGTTTTTGACCCTGGTGCTGCTGTAGTATCGGGATGCGTTGACCGCAAGTGGCGAAGCATTGACAAAGTGTTATTTGAATAAGACAGATGTCGGTCGCAAATCATGCACCGCACGTTCGATTGGGTCTCTTTCTGGAAATTATCCCTTACAAAAGACCTCTTACGTGAACTTTCCATTATCTTTATTTTGCTACAAAATCACAAACGCACTCTCAAATGTCTCTTTCCTCTGACAAAAACCCTCAAATTTGTGGGTCGTATTTTTATACATTTTGGAAGTTTGTGGGTGGGAAAGGAAGGAGCTGATCTGGAATCAGCTGATCTGGAAGGTTGTCCCACGCTTTTCCACATACACCTGAATAGAGGTTCATATGTGAGTGAAATAACCACTGATCCCAGATCTGCCATAGTTGACACATCAACAGGTATTGGTTGAGCAGGTTTAAAAGTGACGGCGTCACTATGACGTAACAAAGCTTTGGTTGCTGTGATCACGTCACTTGAAGCAAGCCTTGGAGCAGTACTTTGAAACATCAGAGTTATGGAAACTCGACACCGTGTCGACGTGAGTATCGAGTGTCCCATCCGTACTGTAACCCGGGAACTCCTGCATCAATGCCAGGCACAGTAAACACAAGGCCAAAACGCAGCTGCACATAGGCTATGCCTCTTGTCCAGGACAACGTCAGTGTATATGTTTTCCGGTCGTGTTAATTGCGGTAAATTGTTTGGTCTTCGTGTTACTAACCATACCATGCAGGTGTAGTTTAGTTTTCTGTACTGCAATGGATGTATAATAAGGCATCTTGACTCACTTCGTAGTCGTAGTTTCCTTTACACTCTTTAGTAGGTTAGTTTTCCTGACCAGCTGACTGACGTTCAAATTTCTCTGGCAAAGCTATTTCCCAGAGATCTTTGCATGAGAAAAGAAGACAATTACTACTGTCAGAGAAGGCAGCCTACCACACATAATAATGATGTTTTGTTATATTATTATATAGCCAAATGTTTGCAATAGACATTAACTGCAGAAGTAGAAATTTGGAGACTATTGTAATTTTTTGTGTGACTAACCATGAAACAGATAACATAACATAACATAACATAAGAGTATGACGAGAACAGGCCATTCAGCCCAATATGCTCGTCTAATTCTACCACAAAAAAAAAGAATAAAAAACTAGTGCTGTAATAACTAGAGATTAAAATACAATCTAAAAGAAATAAAATATTATAATAAAATAAATAAAAGACTGTTAAAAAATAAATGTAAAAAATTGTTAAAAAGCTAAAAGAAAATGTTAAATTGTGGGAGCCTCCAGTGTTATAAAGTGTCTAACACTGTGTCAAGCCGGGCCTTGAATACTCCCAGTGTTTCTGCCTCCACTACATGCCCAGGCAAGCTATTCCACACTGTGACCAATATTTTCTAATGTTTGTATGGAATTTACCCTTCGCAAATTTCCATTTATGCCCCCTCGTTCTGCTAAGCGAATTTAACTGGAATAATTTCTTGTAGCTCACTTTGTTAATCCCTTTAATAAATTTAAAGGCCTCAATCAGGTCTCCCCTAAGTCTCATTTTGCAAAGCTTGAAAAGTCCAAGCGTCTCCAGCCTTTCCTCATAACACTTATCTTTTATACCTGGAATCATTCTGGTTACCTTGTCCAGCACCTATATATTTTTATAGTAGGGTCCCCAGAACTGCACACAATACTCTACAAGGGTATTGTATATGGAGAGTATGATCTCTTTAGATTTATAATCAATACTCTTGGCTATGTATCCCAGCATCATGTTGCCTTTTTTTACTGCTACAGCACACTGTCCAGACCCTGATAGACTTTGATTACTATTACACGTAAGTCTTTTTCTACAGGTGCACTTTATAATTTTGTACCACCCATATAGTAATTAAATTTTCCAGGTTTCTGCCCACTTCTGGATTTTGTTTAAACCTTCTTGGATTACCTTAGTAGATTCTAAACTGTTGGCTAAACCTCACAGTTTTGTATCATCTGCAAATTTAACTAGTTGACTTTCAATGTCCATGTCAAGGTCATTTACAGTATATAAATTAGGAAGAGCAGTGGACCCAACACCAATCCCTGTGGAACGCCACTTCCCACAGTACCATGTTCAGATAAGATCCCTCCTACTACTACTCTCTGTGTTCTACCCCTTAACCAGTTCCAGACCTAAGCTGAAATTCCTACTGACCTCATTTTGATAATAAGTTTGTCATGAGGTACCTTATCAAATTTCTGGAAATATACATAGATAATATCATAGGCGCTGCTCCCATCCAGGCACTTGGTAGCTTCCTCAAAGAATGTTAAAAGGTTTGTCAGGCATGACCTTCCCTTCCAAAAAACATGTTGGCTATCCCTTAGGATGTTCTTTTGTTCAAGAAATAGTTCTAGTCTGTCTAATGATAGATTAAAGCATTTTACATGAGATGCAACTTAAACTGACAGGCCTGTAGTTTCCTGGATCTGTACGGCCTCCTTTCTTATACACTGCTCAAAAAAATTAAGGGAACACTTAATCATCACAGTATAACACCAAGTCAATTCAACCAAACCGGTCATGCTGGATGATGTTGCAGGCAGCATAACATTCGCCACGGCATCTCCAGACTCTTTCACGTCTGTCACATGTGCTCAGTGTGAACCTGCTCTCATCTGTGAAGAGAAAGGGGGCGCCAATGGTGAACCTGCCAATTCTGGTGTTCTCTGGAAAATGCCAATCGAGCTGCACGGTGCTGGGCTGTCAGCACAGGTCCCACAACAGGACGTCGGGCCCTCATGCCACCCTCATGGAGTCTGTTTCTGACAGTTTTGTCAGAAACATGCACATGAGTAGCCCGCTGGAGGTAATTTTATAGGACTCTGGCAGTGCTCCTCCTGTTCCTCCTCGCACAAAGGAGCAGATACCGGTCCTGCCACTGGGTTGTTGCCCTTCTACGGCCCTGTCCAGCTCTCCTCGTGTAATAGCCCATCTCCCGGTATCTCCTCCATGCTCTTGAGATTGTGCTGGGAGACACAGCAAACCTTCTTGCGACGGCATGTATGGATGTGCCATCCTGGAGGAGCTGGACTACCTGTGCAACCTGAATGGGCTGCAGGTACCGCCTCATGCTACCAGTAGTGACAAGGGCACTAGCAAAATGCAAAACTAGAGAAAAATCAGTCAAGAAGGATAAGGAGAGATAAATAGTCTGTGGCACCTGCAAAACCATTTACCTTTTGGGGGTTGTCTTGCTGTTGCCTCTCCTGTCCATCTGTTGTCACTTTCATTTGCACCAAAGCAGGTGAAATTGATTCACAATCGTTTACGCTTCCTAACTGGGCGGATCGATATCCCAGAAGTTTAATTGACTTGGTGTTATACTGTGTTGATTAAGTGTTCCCTCGGTAAAGCTAGGTAAATAGGTATAGCTTTGGTGATGACGACATTGAGGCTGTTAAATTGTTGTATTTTGTCTCATTGTTGCACTTGGGAACTTTTTTGTATCGTCAGTACACGACAATAAAATTTTACATTTCAAAAAGTTATTCTGAAATTCAGTTTACCCAGAATGACCTGAAGTTGGTGGTCTGGGAACAGTTTGACCTTTATTACATATTCATGTCTATTCACTCATGTCAGTGAGGCTATTCATCAGTGGGGCCCCCAGTGCAGATCCCACTGCTAATCCTAGGTCTATCATGTTGTTAGGAGGGGTCTCGGTCATTACCCTGACTCCGGTTCGGACAGTGAACTGGAGGAGGGTAATTCATCCCGTGGTGTTCATGACTCGATAGCTCCGTCTTTAAACACTAAGGAGAGTCTTGCCTTGAACACGTTCGCGGACAGACACAATTAGAAGGAGGAGGAAACGTCTGAGATAGAGTGGGACACGCCACTCGACTCTCTGTTAGACTGCGAGAGCACTCAAGTGGGCGGGGCGCATGAAAAAGTTCAATATTTTTTGTCACTCATTTCAGAAAGTGAAACTCATATAAACATCGAAACAAAAAGTTTGGAAATTTGTGTTTGGTAGATTATTTCTCTGTTGTAACAATGCTTCTTGGCAATACATTTTATACCGTTGGAAAGCCTGTTTATTTCCCTTTTAAATGGTGCCCCATTTGTAAGGAACATGCATTTGTGGGTTGAGCAGCACAGCTGAGTATGTGGGTTGCGCCCAAGTAAAATTTGCCAAATCTTCTCTGCCAATGCCAAACAGCTTACACCTGCACTGGAACCTGAACATGTGGAGGAACGTTATGTTCAGCGATGAGTCCAGATTCTGCCTACGGAAGTTGGATCGTAGGGTCAAAGTGTGGAGAAGACGGGGAGAACGCTATGCTGATTGCTGCACTGATAGAGTAACACCTTTTAGTGGAGGCAGTGTGATGGTGTGGGGCGGCATCTCCATCACTGGAAAAACGAGGCTTGTCATCATTGGAGGCAATCTCTTTCAGTCAGCGCAGTTGTACTCCGAGGATCGGGGTTCGCGCCCCGGACCTGCCAGTTCCGAGCATGGTCGGGGCCCTGTGGGAGCGGCAATTGGCGGTGGGGGAGGGGCTCGGAGAGAATCGCTGCGCATATGTCGGCCCCGGGCGAGTTGGAATCACGGTCAGCTTGGGGAGTCGCGCTCTGAATAAGAGCGTGGCGTCCTCCGTTACTACCGGCTGACGGGGTTGTGCAGCAGTGATTCTCTAGCGGTTGCTACATGGGGGGAGTTGAATTAGTATAGGGATTCAATTGGCTACCAAATTTGGAGAAAATGGGAAAAAAATCAGAAAAATAAAATTTAAAAAAAGAAGCGTCTTATCTGGGCTAAGGAGAAAAAGAACTGGACTGTTGCTCAGTGGTCCAAAGTCCTCTTTTCAGATGAAAGTAAATTTTGCATTTCATTTGGAAATCAAGGTCCCAGAGTATGGAGGAAGAGTAGAGAGGCACAGAATCCACGTTGCTTGAAGTCCAGTGTGAAGTTTCCACAGTCAGTGATGATTTGGGGTGCCATGTCATCTGCTGGTGTTGGTCCACTGTGTTTTCTGAAGTCCACAGTCAACGCAGCCATCTACCAGGAAATTCTAGAGCATTTCATGCTTCCTTCTGCTGACAAGCTTTATGGAGATGTTGATTTCATTTTCCATCAGGACTTGGCACCTGCCCACACTGCCAAAAGTACCTGAAGCTGATTCAATGACCATGGTATTACTGTGCTTGATTGGCCAGCAAACTCGCCTGACCTGAACCTCTGTGGTTTTCAAGAGGAAGATGAGAGACACCAGACCCAACAATGCAGACGACCTGAAGGCCGCTATCAAAGCAACCTGGGCTTCCATTACACCTCAGCAGTGCCACAGGCTGATCGCCTCCATGCCACGCCGCATTGATGCAGTAATTCATGCAAAAGGAGCCCCAACCAAGTATTGAGTGCATAGAAATGAACATACTTTTCAGAAGGCTGACATTTCTGTTTAAAATATCCTTTTTTATTGATCTTATGTAATATTCTAATTTTCTGAGACACTGAATTTGGGTTTTCATTAGCTGTAAGCCATAATCATCAAAATTACAAGAAATGAAGGCTTGAAATATTTAAATCTATGTGTAATGAATCTATATAATATATGAGTTTCACTTTCTGACATGAGTGACAAAAAATATTGAACTTTTTCACGATATTCTAATTTTTTGAGCTGCATCTGTATATGTGTGTTCAAAGACATTTTTTGTTTGGACAAGTAAAAGATTAGTTTCACTTGCCCGAAGGACAAGTACCCGAGAAAGCTTAATGTTAAGCCCTGTTCCACCTCGCCGGCGGGGGCATGGTTATTTTTTGTAAAAAAAAAAAAGATGGTAGTCTCAGGCCTTGCATTGACTACAGGGGACTCAATGACATCACGATTAAGAATTGTTATCCCCGCCCCCTTATGAATTCGGCATTTAACCTTTTCGCACGTAAGTTCTAAAATATTTTCAACAGCCCCAAAGCGTGAGTTTTTTTTCTGTGTGCAACAGGTGTTCTAGAATTCGACTATTACGTCACAGCAGTAGCCTTCGCACGGTTGAGAGTTAGCTAATATTAGCACACACACATACATACATATACATAGCCTACACTATATATATATATATATAATATATAACAACACTAGATGACTCTCAGTATGTGTGAGGCGACAAGGGACAGTCATCATCTGACTCCGAAGCTAACTGCACCGTCTTTCATTTGCATCAATAAAAATATCTGTCAGCTAATTGTGTGGTGAAAATGTTTTTATTTTAAATATTTTTCGCATGTTTTTAAATAGTTGTTATAAATGGCGTGTTCCGATTCAAACAACCATTGCAATGGACACCCATGATGTTGGTAAAGTACATTTTTAAAGGTTGTACGTTACTGCTTACCATATGCTATGAGATGCTATTTATTTCTTATAAAGCTAATAACACGGGCGCAGCCATACAACGTCATCTCTGGTCCAACCAAAGATGATAACGTGACAAGATAACTCACTTCCAGGTTAACTTGGTTGAGAATTGATATGGTTACAGTTGGGAGCAAGTGGAGCATCTCTTCATCATGAATCATCTTTGGTTGAATGCGGAAGAACAAAATGGCAGCGCCGCAAACCAATATTAGCTTACTGCCGGATTTTTTTCGAAAATGCGTTTTTCGAGTATTTCGTCAATTATTTTGATCACGGATGAGTTTACCCGTGATGTAAAACATTGTAAAGTGTAATCGCTATATCACAATCGCTTGTGTATATTATATTTTCTGTCAGCCCGTAGTTAGCTCATTTTGACAGCTTGGTTAGCAATGACGTTAGCGAACTGTAGCTAAATCAACGTTATAGGCTAGGGGGTATTTGCTGCTTACATTACTTCTGTGAAAGTGTGAACGTCTGCATAAACAAATAAATGTAAATGTTGTAAAGATGTTTATTTGGTACAATGTTTTTGTGGAACAGTGTGTTTAGTCCTAGGGTTAAGAACGAGGGTTAGCCCACAGGCCTATTGTTGCGTCATTCGTAAATAGATGTTCTAATCTTGTGTTCTAATCACACCAGTGTGACCGTACGCTTCAGGGACCACTCTAGCGCTGTAACACCGGTGTGACCGTACGCGTCAAAGGGTTAAACGCCTTCAGGGGGCGTCTATTTTTTCAAAGCTCGACCTTCGCAATGCATACAATCTCATTCGCATTCGTGAGGGGGATCAATGCAAAACGGCATTTAACACCCAGTCGGGGGACTACGAGTACCAGGTGATGTCATTCGGGCACACTAGCGCCCCCTCAGTTTTCCAGGCGCTAGTGAACGATGTTCTTAGAGAGATGCTTGATAAATCTGTCTTTGTTTAGGTCAATGACATTAAAATTTTTTCCCCTGATCTCCCCACTCACATCAGACATGTTAGGCAGGTTCGTAAAGCGCTGCTCAAAGCCCAGCTTTTTGTTAAGGCGGAGAAGTGTGTTTTCCACACTAACTACGTTTCTTTCATGGGGTTCATTGTGGCTGATGGCAAGGTTAAAACGGATCCCAAGAAAGTCTCGGCCGTCAATAACTGGCCCACTCCGTCGTACCTTAAGCAGGTACAGCGCTTCTTAAGATTCGCCAATTTTTATCGGTGGTTCATCCGAAACTTCAGTGCGGTAGCCGCGCCTATTACTGCGCTTACTAAAAAGACATCCTCCTTTCGGTTCCAATGGAATCCGAGGGCTGAAGTGGCATTCTCTGAGCTTAAAAGGCATTTCAGGGGCCGCCGCTGTGGTACAACGGTAAGAGCGCTGACTTTCAGTCAGTGCAGTTGTACTCCGAGGATCGGGGTTCGCGCCCCGGACCTGCCAGTTCCGAGCATGGCCGGTGCCCTATGGGAGCAGCAATTGGCGGCTGCTTCTGGGTGGGGGGAGGGGCTCGGAGAGAATCGCTGCGCACAGAAGGCCCTGGACGAGTTGGAATCACGGTCAGGAGCTCGAGGAGTCGCGCCCTGTACAGGACGTGGCGCCCTCATTCCTACTACCGGCTGACAGGGCTGTATAGCGGTGGTTCTCTAGCAGTTGCTACATGGGGGGGAATTGAATTAGAATAGGGATTCAATTGGCTACTAAATTGGGAGAAAAATGGGAAAAAATCAGAAACAAATTTAAAAAAACTAAAAAAAAGGCATTTCAGCTCCAAGCTTATTCTCATCACACCCAACCCCTCCCTTCCCTTTGTGGTAGAGGTGGACACTTCTGAGTTAGGGGCTGGAGCCATTCTCTCCCAGCTATCTCCGCTCGACCACAAGATGCACCCCTGCGCTTATTTTTTTAGTGCAATAACACCTGCCGAGAGGAATTATGACGTAGGGGACCGGGAACTCTCTGCGGTTAAACTGGCTCTTGAGGAGTGGCATCACTGGCTGGAGGGGGCGGTACATCCGTTCACAGTATGGACTTACAGTACATGCAGCTAGCTAAGAGGCGTAATTCCCGACAAGCCCAGTGGGCGTTATTCTTTTTGCGCTTTCATTTTCTGCACACGTATTGCCCCGGCTCCAAGAACGTGAAGCCAGATGCCCTATTACACTTTTTTGACTGCTCGGACAGGGACCCTGTTCCTGAACCTCATGCACTTCCGGTTATGTGGGCCGTTGAGGCAGCAGTGCAGAAGATGCTGCGCTCCGACCCAGGCCCACCCCACTGCTTATTCGTTCCACTGAGACTTAGACCCCGAGTGTTTCAATGGAGCCACACCTCACAGCTGGTTGCTCACCCGGGTGTTCACCGCACAAAATAATTATTGTCCGGCCTTTTTTTAGTTGCCCAATCTGGAGAGGGACGTGTGGAGTCTTGTTGCTGCCTGCCCGTAGCAAAGATTCATGCCTCCCACCCTCTGATTTTTTGCACCCTCTTCCCATCCCCAACCGTCCTTGGAGTCACATCGCCCTCGACTTTGTCACCGGTTTGCCTGCGTCACTGGGAAAATCGGTGATCTTAGTGGTCATAGATCGCTTCTCCAAGGCGGCTCATTTTATTGCGTTACCAAAGCTCCCTTCAGCACCTGAGACAGCACAACTGATTACGTGTTTCGGCTACATCTGCCGTTGGACGGTCTGTCGTTGGACGTAGTTTCAGATCGCGGCCCCCAGTTTGCCGCCAAGTTCTGGCGCGCGTTTCGTTATTTGCTTGGTGCCTTGGTTAGCTTATCCTCTGGGTTCCATGAGACTAATAGGCAGACTGAGCGCACCAACCAGACACTGGAGAACACTTTTCTGTGTTTGGCTACCTTCAACCCTACGTCCTGGAGTCGACACCTAGCCGGGGCAGAGTACGCCCATAATACTCTGAGCAGTGCCTCCACAGGGCTCTCGCCTTTCGAGGCTCAGCTGGGCTATAAACCCCCATTATTCCCTGAGCTGGAGAAGAACATGGGGTTTCCTCCACAAGATCCTTCGTTCGGAGGTGTCGGTCCGACTGGAGGCGTGTGCGCGCGGCTCTCCAGCACGCTACTTCTAAACAGAAGATAAATCCTGTCACCGTGCGAGTACAGCTTCCGCGCTCAATGCGCATCCACCCCACTTTCCACGTCTCTCGGTTAAAGCCAGTGCTTATTAGTCCTATGGCCCCGGCGGACAAACCGCCGCCGCCTCCCCGAATCATGGAGGGAGGTCCACTTTATTCCGTCCGGCGCATTTTAGCCGAGAGATTGGTGGGAAGAGAGGTATAATTTTTGGTAGATTGGGAGGGCTATGGCCCGGAGGAGCATTGTTGGGTCCCCTCCAGAAACATTGTGGACCCTCAACTTATTAGAGATTTCTGGGGAAACAGGTCTGAGGGATCGTCTGGGGCCGTCCCTTAGAGGGGGGGTCCTATCATGGGTTCTAGGCCTGCCCTTCACCCGGTGGCTACTTCTCCTTTTAGCGCTCGTTTAGCGTTCACTTTCATTGGATTGTTATCCGTCTCGTGTTTTTCGTTTGTCCTACTACTCAGTCTTTTCACCTGTGCTGCATTCATTTATGAGAGCAAGTGGTTTTTTCTTTGTTGTCCTATTTTCAAAGCGCTCTAGCCTTTGAGCCTTTTTCGCCTGCTCCAGGTTGTTATTTGTTTGTTGCATTTCCTCTCTCTTTTTGAGAGCCTGCTTTAAATCTCTCGTGTCTACGAGTTCGCCCGCCTAATGCGGGTTGTTTTGCGTTATGCCTTTGTGCCAGTCTCCCTCTAGTATTCTCACTGTGTGAGAGAGGGAGTTTTTTTTTCTGTGTTTGTCTCCCCCCTACGGATTTCTCTCCGTTTAGTGGTGTTTTTTCCAAAACACTTTCAGATCCCTACTGTCGCCTGGTCCTCCGACCCAGCCCCTTACAGATATTTGCTTTTTGGGCAAACTCTGTCTTGAATTGTCCACCATTTTGGATTCTCTGTGTTTGACAAATGCTACTCGGTATCCATTTGGCTGCAGTGTAAAATAAATAAATAAAATGTATTATGCAAATCACATTAATACATTTTTGCCTTGGTTTGTTGACTTTCTGCCTTGATGGCTTTTCAGGGCATATCAGTCTGAATAAAACTAAATTTAAATGGTGTTAAATGTGAAATTAGAGCAAATGCTGTGTCCAAGTCGGAAAGATGCTTGATATTGTTTGATATAGAAATTATTTTATTGTTGTAACGTTGCACATCAATTTTGAATTGATTGAATCAAATTTATGTGGTGGTATTTTAGAATACACCACTTTAATGTGGCATGCCCCAAGAGGTTTAGTTCTTGTCCATTAAAAATGTGACTGCTGGTAGCCCGACATGGCAACCACATTTCAAAATAAGTGTTGGCCCCATGAGCAAATATTTAATAATGAATATCATTAATACAAATAAGTAGAAAATTTGACACAACTGTCCCAATACCTTTGCATTTAACTTTTGTGTTTGCTTTTGTTATATTTGGTTTGAGTTGTTAGCATTGAAGCAACTAACAGTTCTGGTTGTGTATATTGCTGCTGCAGGGGGGTGATCCGTGTGGATGTAAGTCTACAAAGCTTTGACTTGGACCAGTGTGCAAAGGGGAAGGATTGGTTTTCCAGCACACACCAGTGCAACCATACTAACATGCAGGTGAGTCTATTCTCAAGTCTCTAAAAGCAATGGAGAAGTATAATACAGGAGTAATTGGCATGTTCTATAGTTGCTTTCATCATACACTCATGGCCACTTTATTAGGTGTACCTGGTAGGCCCTCATTTTGCCTCCAGAACAGCCTGAATTCTTTGTGGCATTTCCTTTGGAATTGTGGTCCATGCTGACTTGATAGCATCATGCAGTTTCGACAGATTTTTCAGTCACACATTCATGCTGCGAACCTCCCATTCCACCTCATCTCAAAGGTGCTCTATTAGATTGAGATCTAGGAGTACACTGCAATGTTTGTGGAACCAGCTTGGTATGATGCATGCTTTGTGACATGATGCATAATGCATTATCCTGCTGGAAGTATCCATTTGAAAAACGGTAGACTGTGGCCATAAAGGGAAGCACATGGTCAGCAATAATGGATTCATGCTTGTAATTCTGGAATCCTATTTTATCTGTGTATGGTCATTTCAGTTAGGAACTGATTTAGGCAAATAGCCATTACAGAACAAAAGTTCTTAAGTCCGCTTTCCTATTGTTAGATTTGAGTAATTTCAAAGTTAATTTAGCAACATATTTTAGTTAAAGTCAAACCTGTATGTCCTAATACACTATCCAGTTTCTGTCTGGGGGGGGTAGAGTCCCTAGATAGAGAGAGTACCGACATAGAGGGTTCGGAAAAATCTAGTCACGTGATTGCGTGGAGCCATTTTGAGTCCATCGCGGACAGGATCGGGATCGGACGGATATCGATTTTAAAGAAAAATGACCGGTTGTAGCGCTTGTGGCTGCACAAACAGAACGGAAAAGGGATATAAAGTATATAGATTTCCATCGGAGGAAAAAAGACGTAAAATATGGGAGAACAGAGTCAGTCGTGTTGGATGGAAAGCCACTTCTTCCTCAGTTCTCTGCCAGGTCAGTGGTAATGGTCCCATATGCGTATTGAATTAACTTGCACATATTTGATACTTTTGTGATGTCATTATTATGGAGTATGGTTTAAGACAGGGGTGGCCAATTCCAGGCCTCGCGGGCCGGTGTGTATGCAGGTTTTTGCTGCCGCCAGTTAACACGGTTCAATCAGCTAATTAGTCATACACACAATCACCGATTCACTTGTAAATTACAGAACGATAAAATGCTACAATACACGCATTGACGCATACCGGCACAAGAACATTCATCAGCTGCTTTTCATATCGCGGATATGTAGATTAAAATATCAGATCGTGTAAACGATTGCACAGACTTAACACTGCACAGACCTGAATACCTCTGAACTTTTAAATACATGTATGTGCAATATACGGCTGTTCGTGCAATATCCCTGTGAATGTTTTTCTGTTGTGCAATATGTCTTGGGTTTTATTGTGGTTGTTTGTTTGTTTTTATCTTAGCATAGAGTATCTATTTATTAGTGTAGAACTGTATAGTTTTATTTATATTTATTTGTATAGTTTTATTTATAAATTGCACTGAGTCTGAGAGCTGCTACCTCAATTTCATTGTACTTGTGCAATGACAATAAAGTGATTCTATTCTATAATTAAATAATTGTTAACTGGCGGCAGCAAAAACCTGCATACACACCGGCCCGCGAGGCCTGGAATTGGCCACCCCTGCACTGTATGGGAATAATGTGCTTTCTTATCTGTTCTGTAGTTACTTCAATGACCTTTCTATATGCACTTACTGTACGTCGCTTTGGATAAAAGCGTCTGCTAAATGATTGTAATGTAAAATTATTGTAATGTAAAGAAATGCAATAAATAAATAAATAAACCCTAGCTTTTAAGAGTAGATTTATTTTCCCCCTTTGGCATGCACGGCATCTAGTTTAGCATGAAAAAAATATCACATTGCACCACTATCCAACGTGTTCCTATTTGTAATTCGCAGGTTCATTTCGAGTACCTGTCTAGTTAATTCCTTCTTTGTCATGGTTCTAAATGTCTGTGACTGTTAAATCACAACCAGCTCTGTGATTTTCTTCTTTATCATATGGCTATTAATTGTCATAAATCTTCTATTTTGTCATCTTCACATAATTTGTTCATTATCAACATGGAAAAGACCATTCCCATCTCTCATACATAGAGAACATAATGGAATACACGGTTAAATGCACTAGCGCCATACGGCGGCTCCGCAATGAATGGACTCAAAATGGCGTCAAATCCTGAGTTGTCGGTACTCTCTCTATCTAGGGACTCTAGGGGGGGGGGGGTGCAGAACATCCATGACTTCATCAACAGAATGCAGGAGGCATGGAACACAAATATGGGAGAACCATTTTACGAAAATACATTTTCAGAGCGAAGTCGCTGATTTTGCGAAAATTTCTCAAACAGAGGTAAGCAACGGCAATCAGTGGTTTAGCTCCTAGTTACATACGATTTCCCATAGGGGAGGAACTCACCAAAATTTCAACACCGTTCTTCCAAAGAAGTCTGGTGCCAGGTGTGATAGGGCTGGTTGATGGCTTCTTATTTCCCATCAAATCCCCAAGCGGAAAGGATGAAGCAGCATACGTGTGCCGAAAGGGGTATCATGCCATTAATATCCAGGCGATAGGAGATCATAAGATGATCATTAGGCATTTGGTTGCAAGGTGGCCTGGCTCAACTCACAATGCTTTCATCTTTAACACATGGTAGGCTACGTTAGCCATTTTGATTGCATGTGAAAAGCATCAGACGCATTAGACTTAACATTTCACTCATCAAGGTAAATTCAAACTAAACACGCATAGTGTTAAGTTGCTGAAGTAACGAGACGACGTTGTAACGCAGAAAGGGCAGCAAGGTCTTCTCTTCTCTTGAGGCGTTGCATCAGGCATAAAAGTGAGGGCACAGTCAACCTCACAAAGGTAGCTCTCAACGCTACTATTTGGGCTAGCAGGGTTACATTTTTCAATGTCCCTGGCTAGGTCACGGAACCATTTCCAGTGGGAATAATCAGTGGCTCAAGGTTCTACTCTTTCTGGAGGAGCTGAGCATGTGGAGTCACGCGAGTAGGTGGGCGTTTTGCTGAGAAGAGGAGGGGAATGACTCACAGTCTTCGGACTGTAGTCTCACCATTCTGTTAGGTGACAAAGGAGAACCATAATCTGTGGAACTGCGTTTCTCCTGGTGAGGCGCAACTAATTACATGTGGGGTAATTAAACACTTTTTTGTCAACTATAGAGACTGTAGTGTGTGAACATCCCAGGAGCGCAGAGATGCTGAAACCACCACGTCTGGCACAAACAATGACACTACATTCAAAGTCGCTTAGTTCACTCTTCTTGCCCATTCTAATGTTTGGTCGAAGAGCAACTACATTTTTTCACCATGTCTGCACGCTTTATATAAGTTATGGCCACATGATTTGCTGTTTGGAGGAGCAGGAGCATTTGCTATAACAAGCAGATTTACCTAACGAAGTGGCCTCTGAATGTATATTCATCATTGCTATTGGCACCGTAAATCTCAGCAGGAATGAGCGTTGCGAACGAAGTGTGCAGAGCGAGTTCTGTCAAATAACTCTTGCTGTGCCCGACTAATGATCGCATGTTCTCCTACTCAACCAATCACTTGCACACATCACTAATGCCCCTTTGAAAAGCGAGATCTCTCCTGCCGTTATTGACGTCGCTTTTGCTACTGCGAAGGCGGCTGCTGCCAGTCCTTTCTCACATATGTAGAGTCCTCTTTCTACTGCATCTAGTCTCTTACTGTAATAGTCAATGGGTTTGTGTCTTTCTTGCTCCTTTAGGGTTAGTACTACTGTGGCAAATCCCTCTCTTTCTGCACAGAACAGGTGGAACGGTTTGTTGTAGTCTGGGAGTCCTAGAGTTGGTGCTGCTTGCAATGCTTGCTTAAGTCCCGTAAATGCGGCTTCTGTCCCGGGAGCCATTCAATTTGGTGTGCTTTATTTAGGCACAGGTCTCTTAGTGGTTGTGCCATTTCCGCATAGTCATAGTCCATTACCTGCAGTATCCCATCATTCCTAGGAATCTCTGCATCTCCTTCACCGTTCTTAAGGCCGTTACACACTGGCCGCGATTTATTCGCACTAATAAATCGCATGTTGAAAAATAAAAACGAACTCCTGTATTGTTATTTCAATGACTGACGTCACTGCACTGCCACAACAAACTACAACATCCAATATGGCGGACCAACTGATTTTATATGTTTCCCAGGATAGCGTCCTCTTTGATAAGAGACATAAAAGTTACAAAGACAACGATTTGAAGGACAATTTGTGGAAAACCATAGCCGAGCAAATAGGCTATGAAGATGGTGGGTTTATAGCTAAATAGTTGCAATACGCACAACTTGCTATCTGATGAGCTCCCACAGGTTATTAGCATTGGCTTAAAAGTTGTATCCAGATATTTTAGCCAGCTAACGTTAACTAACCTTTAGGTCTAACGTTAATGTTGATAGCAGTTCATATAAAGGGAAGATAACAAGCCAGTGGCGATTACACACAAACATAGCTACACGATACATAGGCCTATTTATTTTTTTACTTTAGGCGAGTTCAAGTAGGCTACGCTGTCACCGGCTGGTTTGTTTGCCTTGGTGAAAGCAAAGGATGAAAGCTAGCGAACCGCTATATGTGATATTGTTTCGTGGATATTTGCCGCAGTAATTGTGGGCTATAGGCTAACAGATGGAGAAAGACGACACATAGGCTAGCTACCGGGTCTGGCCAGGGGCAGCCACTGTGGTGGAGGGAGAAAAAGGGGGAGGAGGAGAAGGGCAGGGTAGAGTAGCCTATGTGAAATGTTTTAGCTGTCACACGGTTGTCTGTGTGCGTGGCAAATAAAGTTCCCCAAAAATCTTATTCAGACTCCCGAGTGGATTTCCTGATTACTGATAGCCAAGTTATATAAATAACAAGGAAAACAGACGAGGTCTGCCTGTAGCGATCGTTTTGGAGTGAACTCTTCAAACTTCATGAGTTGCTACACTGTATAGACTACGACAAATTTATTTTAAAGATGTTTGTTTGCTGAAATGACGTAATGTATTGTTATGTTGTGGTTAACCCTTTATATTATTGGAAGAGATCAAGAGGCAGTGGAAAAATCTCAGGGACACGTGTGTCCGTAAAAGGAGGGAAGAGAAAGAGAGCATGTTGTAGACAGAACAAACTTTACATCAGTAAAAACGGACACATAATAAGCCCGGTTCAATATTTTGGCAATGTAATTTAAGCATGCTCTGTTTTTAACGTTCTGGTAGAGGCAAAAAAAAATTTACGAAGAGTAATCAATTTTTATTCGCAGGGATTTTCAACCGTGAAAAAGAATGCAAGCTTTTCGTTTTTTCACATCGTTGCAGGTGTGACAGGTTTTTACGCGAAATATTCGCCGATGAATTTTACACATTTTCGCCCGGCTTATTCGTTACGTCCCTGATGTGTAACGGCCTTTAGTCTGGGAACCTTTGTGACTGCCTCAATTCGCACTGCAGAAATACTTCTACTTTCCTAAGAGTGTGACCCAGGTACTGCACTTGTTCTTAACAAAACTGTAACATTGATTTGGATACTTTATGACCTTATAGTGCTAGTTCTTACTGTCCTCCAAACATGCAGTTATGTTTGAGGTGCATAGCAGAATAGCAGCTTGGTGTGGGGGTGTCTGGGTTATCATTGCTGCTTGAGTTACCTGTTCTTCTTTCTCCTTCTCGGCTATCTGGAGAAGTAACTGCTTCTTTTTAGAGCTTTATTCTACCTTTCGGTACTTTTTACACTGTCCCTGTACAAACTCACGTTTCTCACAATTCTCTTCGGGAAGTCTTAGGGCCTTCCCTACTGGTTCGGGCAATGCTTCGCATAACATGTGAAAGAACATTGTCATTGTCCTGGCAATGCATTATATGGTTCTCCCATATTTGTGTTCCATGCCGCCTGCATTCTGTTGATGAAGTCATGGATGTTCTGCACTAGTTATTTCCACAAGATTTGCTCTGTGTGGAAACAACTCTCTCAAAGCAGCCCACACACCTGGTCTGTGTCTGTTGAATGATTCTCCATCCGCCCTATGAGTGTACTTAGCTCCTTTTAGGCCTGCCAGGTCCATTACTTCCCTGACCTGGCGTCCCACACAACTTGCTAGGAGCTGCTTAACATCTCCCATGCACAGGGGCATTTTGGTAGTTGTTATTTCCACCTTCACTATCCATGGCCCTGCTCCCTCTGTTATTCTTCGTAAATCCTTTCTCATGTGAGTGGTTGTTGTCCCCCTGGTTGGGGTATCACTTGCAGTGGGGCCAGGAAGGTTTTTTCAATCTCTTCCTCTCCTCCATCCCCTGGGCGGTATCAATCTGGTGCTCTTCTCTTCCTGCTGCTTCTCCTGAGGATTTTACTGGCACTGTGCTGGATATGTCTACTGATATCGTAGACATGCTTTAATTCTTGAACCCGTCGTTGCAAGTATCCCTTTTCTCATGCAGGAATGCTTGTTCTGCTCCTTTCACCTCCCTTCGGGTTTCCTCCAGCATTCCCCTTTTTATTTTCTCATTCATTCCTCTCAAGAGAGAAATACTGTTGTCTGAGTCGTCACCATCAGGGGAACTTGATTAGTCTCTGGGGAGGGCAGTTGACCTTAGTTTCACTTTTCCTCTGATGTCATATTCTCTTCCCCTCAGGTCAGCTCTCCTTGGTTCTCATTTCTGTTTCATCTCTCCCTCCCATAGCTCAACCCCTTCCTCTGTTATTTCCATTGCCCTTTGATATCCAGTGGCATATCCTTGCTTGCTGTGGTGTTAGATTCCTTACTACATTCTGTCACCATCCTTTCTGCCTTTAGTTCAAACCAGGGCCAGCCAGTGATGGATGGGCTCCCCCTCTCTAGTCTGATTCTGAGATTTCTTCCGATAAGGGAGTTTTTTTCACCACTGTTTGAGTGTTTTTCTTTCCACCGGGAAGTTTTTACCTCATTCGCTGTTTCAGGGGTTCAGTCCAGGTTCTTGCCCAATTCCTGTGCAATGTCTTTGTTCTCTGTAAAAGTCACGATACAAAATAAATTGAATTGAATTTAAAAAAAAAAAAATATATAATAATAATTAAATTGACTAAATAATTAAATAAAAATATTAAATACAGTTATAGAAGGCTAAAACAGTCATCCTTGCTTAAAACAATTGGTATCAATTGCTCAGAAAAGTAATAAGGTGCCTGCCACTGTTTGCAATCTTTTTTGCTCGCTGCTCATTGCTCACTACGGTTAGCAGCCTTACTCTATGCTATTGCATGCTTGCACATTTAGTTTTTCTAACTGTGCTAAAGCTAAAAGCAGCATTTGTGTGCATTTTGCAGCTAAAGCTTATAAGCAGCGCTAGTGTGTGTGCGCTATCTTGAGATAAAGCTAAAAGAAGCATTGGTGAGTATGCTTCTAAATTATTTAATTTTAAAGGTTGCCTACATGTCAGGTCTTCACAATATGGCGGATCTAATCACAACGGTGTGACGGCACGCTCAAGGACCACTCCGGCGCTAACCGGATGTGGCAAAGGTTCCCGTTGCCAAGACATGCGCAGTAGCGTTTATTATTGTTCAGTTTGAAATAGTCTATAATTGAGGTAAAGAAGCTGTGGAATAATTTGAGAGACACATAGGCAATAAGAATAAAAGAGGGAGGTGAGGAGTGGCCAGGCAGGTTTTTACTGAGCAACAGCAGGACCGGGTCATCGCCACGTCATGTTGACTCAATTTTTTCGTGGAGCAATTTTTTAAAAGAACCTATACCTAATTCATTTAATTCAAATTCGCCTCCTCGCGATCGTCCAGTGGAATTAAGGAATTAACCGCCAAATGACAGCTGTCAATTTAATTTTTTTAAACCATGGGTGACTGTGGGATGCACCACTGTCTTGAAATGTATCCTTATAGTGGGTAGGCTACACATCACTCCCCAAGATTACATTTATTTAGGTAAATTGGTCTATAAGAAACTTATAGTGACATCCATGGTTTTCTACACACATTCTTACACAAAACTTATAGTGGCTAGCCAATACAACTGTTAATAAATTTACCACTGAATGCAGCTGTGCCATTTTTTTTTCTTCATGAATGTGACTACTTGTAGGCTACTGTGGGCAGATCACACTGCTGTGAAAATGTATCCCCTTGCTAGATCACTCTATCGCCCGTTCCCCACAGGAGGTCCGATAGAGATATTCCAATAGACGGCATACCACTCAAAAAAAGCTGGCGGTCCGCGAACAGCTTGCTATGTGGGCATAGGCTGTAAGGAAAGTTTATAGCTGGAAATATGTTGATTTCTTACCTCAGATTGTAAAGTAGACATCCTCCTGTGTGTGTGCCTCTTCTCAGGTGGTGGAAATTAGTGCAACCGTCTCTGGCAACTCCTCGACGAAGTGGCGCCAAATAACGTGTGCGTGCATGGAGGAGGGGAAATGCACTTATTGATTGATTGAAACCTTTATTTCGACAGGGAAGAACATACTGAGACCAGGTCTCTTTCACAGATGTGCCCTGCTTACAATCAACATATACAATCAATACAGTAGCAAAGGTACAAAAAGTAGTAAATATAATGATAGGTACAGAAGTGCAAAGTACAGTAGTTAACTAGATACAATAAGCAAATTAAACAGATGCAGCGCGGTCAATTAATCAGTGACAATTACAAGCTACAGTCCCATATGTAACAGCTAATAATTCTTTAAATGTTCGCAGGGGAATAAGGGATGGCAACTTGTTCTGTTTCTGGAAGGAGTTCCAGAGTGTGGGACCCGCAATGCGAAATGCAGAATTTCCCCATTTTGTTCTAGCTCTAGGAATGTTTAATGCTAGCGGTACATGTGAGCTAGTAGGATAGTTCAAAGCATGAAATGAAAGGAGGCTGGATAGATACAAAGGTAGTTTGGCAATGAGAGCTCTATATGTAAATAAGACTCCATGATGTTTTCTCCTGAGCTCAAGGGAGGGCCACTCCAGTTTTTGGTAGAGCAGGCAGTGATGGGTTCTAAACCCTTCGCCGGTAATAAACCTTAAGGCACTATGATAAATTGGGTCAAGGGAATTTAGGATAGTGGCTGAGGCGTGCATGTACAGGGTATCGCCATAGTCAATAATTGGCAAGATATTTGTCTGTATAATCCTTTTTCTACACTCCAGGGTGAAACAGGATTTATTTCTAAATAGAAATCCGATTTTAGGTTTAATTTTGTTTCTTAGATATGTAATATGGTGGCGGAAGGATAGATTAAAGTCTAGCCAGATGCCTAAATACTTATATTCCTGAACACGTTCTATTTCAATGTTGTTTAGAGTGGTGAGGCGCGCCATTGAAAGATCAGGGCTCTTGATGAAGAAAATCATAAATTTGGTTTTATTGGCATTTAGAACCAGTTTCAGACTGGCTAGCGAGTATTGAATGGAATTGAAGGCTGTTTGAAGTATCAGGAAGGCTTCGCTGGTAGAGGGCGCTGTTGTATAGAGTACCGTGTCATCAGCATAGAAATGAACATTACAGTTAATAAGATTAGAAGCAATTTCATTAATGTAGATGGTGAAAAGTAAGGGACCAAGAATAGATCCTTGAGGGACTCCTTTCTTTAAAGTCAGAAAAGGAGATTTAAACTCATTGGATAATACACTTATGATAGAAGCTAAATCTTCCCACAGACCTAGGATCAGCTCTTGGGAACCAATCAGTACCCATATGGTAGACGGTCCCAACTAGCCCATTTTCAGCCCAGATATCCTTTCTGGGTAGCCCAACTGGGGCCCAATCACAACACACACAGAGAGCCCATAGCCCAGATGAAACCCAGATCACACATGTAAAAACCATGTGGGGCCCACGTGGACTTGTGAGCAGGGTTGCTCAGACATATCAGTCCAATTTCTTGCAAGCATAATGTTTAGTTGTAAAGGGCATAGGACCACATAATTCTTTATGTAACTGTTTTCTGGATAGCTAAAGGTCTGCAGTATATTACTACCTCCCCTTATGTCATGCCAAGTTGTGCACTAACAAGAACTTTGCTTCAACCAGTCAGTACTGCAAAAGTGTTTTTTCAGGGTTAAACAAACTTTGAAATGAATGCACATTTTGAAAATTTCACATCTATAGCAGTAATGTATTTCCTACTCATTGATCACAAATGGAAAGGGTAAGATAAACTTAGTAAATCCCAGTTCATAAATGCAAGAGGTGTACACATACATACCCTTCTGCCTTTATTCAAGTGAGGGTGCCGTGTTTATTTTTTCTTTTATTTCTTGTGTACAGATATCGTTAACAAAGCCTGTAAGGTGACCTCTTTCTCTCACAGTGTGAACCAACCAAAGGCCAGGGCTTTCGACTGGGACAGTATCGCTGCCGCTGCAAAGAGGGGTACTACAGCCCAACATCAGCCTCTCAGGACACAGGTAAGCCCAGCTCCTTTGCAAATCTACTGTCAAAATGGATAATATGGATTGAAATTAAATATAAATGTCACATTTTATAATTAAAATTTTTTTTAGTAGCTTCGCATGTTTAGTAATTTAATTATTCTAATTAAATTAACCCCTGTAGCAATCACTATACAACCCTGTCAGTCAGTAGTAGGAAGAAGGGTGCGACTCGTGATACTCGCCCAGGGCCTCTGTACGCAGCGATTCTCTCCGAGTCCCTGCCCCCACCAGGCAAGACCGGGGTGCGAACCCCGATCCTCTGAGTACAACTACACCCACTGAAAGTCAGCACTCTTACCGTCGTACCACCACAGCGGCCTTAAATGTAACATTTTTAATTAATCTTTTGTATCTCCCAAAATATATTATTGAATTCATAATTTGAATCTGTAGTTTACCATTTCTATTCATATTTTACAATTTTGCAACCTGCAGGGGTAGGCAACCCTTTTCCTTGAAAACATTTCTGGTTTTTGTTCCTTTTGAGCTTGATCACAAGAGTTTGATGGATGATTAAAAGGCTGAGCCTGAATATTCTGAATCAATAAAATTCTGACTGTCTCCAGCACATGGTCACCTGCATTTATTAAACCTGATTAATTAGCCCCTTCGTACGGACGCCCTAGAGACCAAGATGCTGGCGTCATGAGATTGCTCAACTGAGACATTCATTGCTCCTGCAACCAAACAATGAGTGAAAACAACAACTCGGTGTTCTACCTTTATTAGTACGCGATTTGTGACAACAATATTGAATAATGAGTTTCTAATTGCCACTGTTGTCGCATACCTAGTTCATTTAACAAGCAACCCCCCACCCAGTCTCACCTGCAACTGTGCATACCCATGTGTGACACTGTGGACAATAGTGAGTTCATGAAAATCTGTGATATCTGTGAGTTCATAAAAATATTTTTTCACCACCAAAAATTTGTATTCCATCATAACATAAAGAAACCCCGACAATAGTCAGAACATATGTCAAAACAGCCGTGAAGACACCTCCTCATTTAATTGACCTTTGCTAAGCCCCACCCCCCTTAGTTACTGTTGCTATGTCCTTCAAGCTTTCTGTTTCCGTCAAAGCAAACATGGCGTTATCAACCATGAAAGTTGAGCTGCAACCTTTTTGCAAAAATGGTAACTTTAGGAACTTTTGGAAAAATTGATCTCCAATTTCATATTTGTCGTTTAAATGCTGGCTGAAATGATTCAAAGTAGATCTTATGATGCCAGGCAACATTATTTCCACAGAGCATGCTGTCTTATTTACTAGCTAATAGCTACTGCAGTGACAGTGGAAAGCTCACATTACAGAGATCAGGGGGACTAGCTGGCTTGGCTATGCATCAAATAGCAAACCATATCTCATTCATGATGACAATATGCTTCCTTGCTATCTGGGAATGTTATTATCATCGGTTTGTTTATCTTTCTCCCCATTGGATAACAACATCACATACTTGCTCTTAAAATGCTTCAAACTAATGTGGACACATCAGACAAAACCGCGATATGGCTTGGCATTTTTTTGGAGTTGCCTCTCACACAAAGGATTGGGGGTTTGAGCCCAACAGGGCACAAGTTTATTTTCGAAAAAAACAATGTGCAACTGTTAAATACTTCTCATTTATTACACTGTTATTTTCTGGTACTAAAGTGTAATTTCATTTTGGACTAAAACAGTGTGCACATGTTCCAGTTTTCTCATACAAGAATGTTTTTTATTGCAAAGGCAAAAACATGTTTACAATATTAACTGCCCAGATAGCAAGGAAGTATTGAATCAACATTGATATTGTGTTATAAGCATCAGTATCGGTCATCAACCAATTTTCAATGGTCGAATCAACATTCACTTTCTGATGGTAATGGTCACCGATGTATTAGGTTGAAATGGAAACATTGTATCAATGTAACAATAACAACCAAAGTCATCATACAGATAACATTTTTTAAATTTTTGATCAGATTAATCAGATTCAGGTGCGCTTTCATTTTCAAATAAAAAACCGTTAGAATTATTCATTGCCTGTTTCTGCTGTCGCTGCTGTACATGCTAGCACACTTGTATATGTGTAGCCTATGTTACGTGGTAAGTTAATACATTTTTTCTTGGTTAAATTAAAAGTTCAAGTTGCTACAGGTGACATAGGAAAATATGAGACTTAACAGCAAAGCCGTGTTTGTGGTTGATGCTAATGCTGCATTTGTTTCTTAATTTCCAACTAGGAATCCTGATATCTGACGAGGGAAAATGTAATAAAACGCACTTTCAACTAGAAGTTCCATGTCTGAAATCAGGGTTCGGGAAATCAACCCCAACCTCCCCACTAGGAAGCAGTGGCGCCGCCAAGGGGTGGCCAGGGGGGGCCACGGCCACCCCGATACAATCGCAGGCGCCCCCACTGGCCCCCCCTCGGGAGTCGCATATGTATAATATGCTGTTATCTGATATTTTACATTAGGTACTATTAATTTAAATCAATAATTATATTTTTCATAATAGTTCATGCATATGAAAGAAAATAACAAATGCATAGCTGGCCAGCCGCTTATGACCGTCCGTCACTGCACTGCTGCTGCTGAGTGCAAATAGGCCCCGCCCATCCCGGGGGGCAAAACACATCCCGCTCTCGCCCTCCATTGACTTGACGTGCTGGTGCCTTTTTGTCATTTCGATCCATTAGCTAACAGCATAAAAATGCCTAAAAGTTGTTGTTTGGGGGGATGCACTACAAACAAGACAAAAAACCCAGAATTGCGGTTTTATAAAATTCCGAACTGCGAAACGGAGCCCATAAGATGAGAAAAGTGGATCCGAGCAATAAGACGTGAGGCATCGGCGGGAAGAAAGGGAAAAATGTGGGACCCTGAAACTCCACATGCTTATGTGTGCAGCAAGCATTGTTTCACAGGCAGTCTAACTCAAATAAGTTGTGGATAAATGTGGAGTGCTATAATGTTACAGTATTATATTTGCAAGTGCAAAATATTATCATCCACTAACAAAAAGGTTGTGGGCATCCAAAGAAGGATACATTTTCATTGTTGTATGCGTGTAGATTCCAAACAAACGGTGAGACAAAGAAAAAGCAATCAGCTTTCAATGGGTAGGCTACTCTTCTCATGCAGGTTGTAACTGTTCAAGTAGGCTAAGCTAGCGAAATAGAGGTAACGTCATAAAATTTCTTCTTACAGTGAAAATGGATGACTTGTTTACATTCTCGGACAGACGTTAAAGTAAATCACCATGGTGGCACTTTCGCCACAAGTCAGCAATTATATCAGGAAATGCCCTCTTTGGAAAAAAAAAATAATAATAAAAGAAAAAGGCTATGCTGTTACTGCATACCAGTTTTCGCCAAAGCTGCATCATAGCCATCATAGGGCAGAGCTTTCAAAACCATAACCATGCAGAAACCCTTTAAAAAAAACAAAATAAAAACCGTAGGCTACACATAGGCTAGCCCAGGGGTTCCCAAACTTTTCCATGCCAAGGACCCCCAAATAGCCGTAGCCTCTGGCTGGGGCCCCCCTATTGCGAAATGGCTTTAAAAATAAACTTTTAAATTACACTGGCAAATATTTAAAAATCAACACACAACACAATACTTTTGACCCTATTTTGATTCCATAATCGGGCCGTTAGCAGCTCAACGTAACGCTTTGACTGACAGGCAGACGGTTAGTTATTGGCTGCGATTGAAAGAAGGGCATGGCAAAGACCTAATTTCAATATGAAAGGATTTATAACAATTTATATCTTATTTTAAACCGGCACAGTAATCTTATGAATTGAAATTTATTTTTTAAATACATTTTTTATTATTATTATTTAATTTTTTTTGCATTTTCCATTTTCCATTTTCCTCTCCCTTCCAATTGGCCCCCCTGGCGCCCCCGTTGGGCCACGGCCCCCGCTTTGAAAACCCCTGGCCTAGCCTATGATAACTGTGGACGAAACAGGCTGAGAAGAATGTACCCTAATAAAGCAGGGATATGAGTAGGTTGTGAGTAGGCTATTATAAAATGTATATTGTTGTCCATGATTATGCTTTTTTGTTTTGTTTTTCATTTTTGGACATGTATAATATAATATTTTAATTTACAAAAAGACACCGCAACAGCCCAAATACAGCTGTATTGAAAAGAATTGTAGGCCTCTGTGTGGTGTTTTTAAACTCTAGTCGGCTTGTTCCCAGTAAATGTTTTGTTCCTTACAATCAATGTAGCTACTTCTTCAAATTAAAGCTGTATAATTGTCTTTTTAAGGAAAACGACAACTACTAGCCTATTTGAACAACAATGAATCGCCTATGTATATACAGATACATAACACATTAAAACAGGATTGTTGTGGAACTCAAAATGTTAACTGTACCGGTATTAGTCTGTGCACATCAGATAATTAGTAACATTAACTGTAAAATAAGAAACCAAAGTATATCAGTATGCGATCCTTTAACTCTCATATTGACATAGTTTATAACTAGCCTATATACTACAACAACATAATAGAATTCCTGAAATTCAGTTATGGCTTTTGGTTCTGGTGTGCCACCCCAAGATTTTCAGTGGCCCCATCTGGCCACCCCAATGAAACATTTCTGGGGGCGCCACTGCTAGGAAGAACAATTTGAAAACTGCGATCCACATTGTGAACAGTAAAGAAACATTATTTTTAGACGAGTTTAGCTTTAAAAACACTTCAACTTTCGTTTTTCAGCATGAAACTATAACTATTGCATGTATTGTGTCCATTAAGCAGAGGTTTAAAATCAATAAAGAGGTTTGCATTTTTAAAATTGATGTCATGTGTTATCTATTTTAGTAGCCTAACTCAAAAGTATTTAGATTCGTTTTTTGTATATTTTGACTGCTTTGAGCAAGAATTAGTTACTTTGAGGAATGTAAAATGTAGTTATAAAATTATATTATCATTAGCTATGATAGATTACATTGATAATAAATTTACGTCAGTTACGTTGATTTCCATTGTTAACATCAACATTGTTTCAACATTATTTCCATGTATTGATTCAACGTAAACTCGATGAGCACCTGGATGCAGAATCAACATCAGAGATCAACATTGAATCAATGCTTCATTTTATGTTAATTCAACATTGATTCAATGTTTCCTTGCTATCTGGGCGTTCACTTGTAGCCTGTTAGTTAAACAATTCAGTCACTGGACACCACGGCAGTTAGTTATGCAATAGTTAACGTTATGGGAACAGGTATCCCATGGCCATTTGTCAAGTAAAGAAAAAAGTTTTAACGCAGAATATCAATCATATGTTTCTTAGTGTATTGTTTTCTTTCTGGCTAAGATTCCTGGGAAATATGCATTGTCCAATTAAGCTTGTTAGCCAGCATTAGTTTTGCCAGAGAAATGTCAGTCAGTTGCTAGTCAGGAAGCAGGTACAAGCTAGGCTACTACGAAGCGAATCAACATGCCTTATACATCCATTGCACTACAGAAAACTAAACTAAACCTAGCATTATTCATTCATTATAGGCATTTAGCAGACGCTCTTATCCAGAGCGACTTACATACTTCTTATTACATTTATCCATTCATACAGCTGGATATATACTGAAGCAATGCAGGTTAAGTACCTTGCTTAAGGGTACAACGGCAGTGTCCTACCTGGGAATCGAACCTGCAACCTTTCAGTTACAAGTCCAGTTCCTTAACCATTATACTACACTGCCGCCCCTAGCTGCATGGTCCGGTGCCAAAATATTTCCAGCAGGTAACGTTAGGCTACACTATCGGAAAAAAACTGGAATTCTGCTGTGCTTATGAACTCGGCAGCCCGTAGCCCCCACATGGAAACTTGGACTTGGCTCGCATCCGGCAAGCCAGTTTTCAATAGCCTATATTTTTATACTATTGATATCAAAATGTGGCCAAGTTACAACTAACAATATTGCCTATTGTAGCTCACACTAAATAAATTATCTCTATTCCAAAGCAATGCTATCCAAACTTTCCTAAATTATTTAATGCAACTTGGCCCTGTGTTTCTTCATCTTACCATCTCAAGAGAATATGGTCAATGAAACTGTATGTGCCACATCAAACTGCAAAATGAGAATAATTTATAGTGGAAATAGTCTGATTCAGATGTGTTGCACTTAGAAATTAAACAGAAAAATTACTACACTATAGGGCATGTTTTAACAATTGTCTGCATCCACTGCTTTGGGTCTATGAAAAGCACAGAATGAATAAAATGTATTATTATTATTATTATTATGTATTTATAGATTTATTTATTTGTAATATTTAGATTTCTATCAAAACCTGTGTGGTCCTACAGAGCATAGATATTCTAGTGTTGACAAAATTCTGTTCGCAAATATCATAACTATTATTATGTTAAGAAAATTTGTAAAAATGGTATATGTATGCTATTTTCTAGATAAAAATATGACTAATTTTTATCTGCATTTATTTACTCATCCCCCCTTTCGCTATTGTACATGATGTTTCTTTATATAAATGTATGTTTGTGAATTGTAAAGTAAAGAAACCTGTAGCAGCAGTTAACATTTTAAAACCTGTACATTTTCTAAAGTAAACTTGCCAACAAAGTACAACCATATCCTTTCTCGGGTGTAATTATTCATCAACTGTTTAAAACATTAATTGAAATCATATGTTGTTCCATGAGGCACAATCTCTTCACATGCTAAGATGAAGAAACACAGGGCCAAGTTGCATTAAATAATTTGGGAAAGTTTGGATAGCATTGCTTTGGAATAGAGCTAGTTTATTTAGTGTGAGCTACGACAGGCAATATTGTTAGTTGTAACTTGGCCACATTTTGATATCAATACTTTTAAAGGCAGGCCTAGTTTTTGCAAGTTGTAATTAAGGATTTATAGACAGCGCTCTGTAGGCTTTGCGTGAGTAACTTGGCTTTATTCAATTTCAATGTATTTACTGTTTGCACTGTGAAAAAAAGTTTGGTTTGGTTTTGGTAACTGATTACAATAGCACTTTTGAATTCTCACCTTTCAATGTTCTGTGGATTAAAAATTCAGTGACAAGCCTTTTATGTTGGCACAGCAACCATAAATTGTATTAACTCATATTGCACTGTTCAGCTAACAAGACTAATACGTCCAGGAAAATATTTGTAGGTTTGTGAACTACATCGTATTACTTGATTCAAATACAAAACCAAAAGTTCACGAAGAACTAAGAATTTTACACTGGGCCAACGTAAAAAATAAAGGCGTTTGCGTGGTCAAGGCAGGCAGCAGCACAGAAAATAAAAAATGGTCAGGGTTGCAGGGGGGTTGGAACCTACATTAGGTGCTGACAATATGCTGAGATTCAAACATGGTACCTTCTTGCTGTGAGGCAACAGCACTATTCACTTGGATATTTATATACAGATTTGGATTTATACTTCACTCATGCTATTCGAGTTCGCCCAGTTTTTTCCTGGGTAGATTTCAGTTAGCTGTTAGGAATTAGTTCCTTTTTTCCTTTTCTTCTGTTCATGTTATATCCCCTTTATTGGTCCTCACATTTTTGGGTGACTTGTCTGATCACCAAGCACCCATACCTGCCATTCAGGCTATTGCCCCTCCTGTCCTTGTTGCACAAATTGCAGCTCCCCATCCATTATGACGGCCGCTCTTGGCAAGTGCCGAGAGTTTCTTGCCCAATGTGAATTTTTTTTTAAAGCACAACCATCACGGTTTATTTCTCAAGCGTCCGAGGTGGCATTCATACTTTCACTGCACACCGGACAAACACTTGACTGGGCTACCCCTTTACTCAATGACAAGTCTCCGATATTAACAACCAATGAAGCACTGATGAACGAAATTCAGTCGGTCTTTGATGCGTTAGACGAGTCTGTCCAGGATACGTTAACCATTCTAGGGCAGTCTACTTCACTGGATGCGTTAGTATCTGATGCTATTCGGATCGACAATCGTCTCCGGGACTGATTAAGTCGGCGGGAACAAAGAAAATACCGCCAGAGGAGGTTTTCTCTTACTCCGTTCACGGAGCCCTCTCTCTCGGTAGTTAAAGACCCTGTGCATAGTACTGACAAGCCTATGCAGGTAGATGGGGTAGTGTGCCCAACTTCCAGTAACACCGCTTCTAAAATCAAGTGGTGTCGCTACTGCAAAAGGAAGGGTCATGTTCTGAGTCAGTGTACCAAGCTTAAGGAAAAAGGGGGGTCTCGCTAGAGGAATCGCGGCTTCTAGCGGGACTTCAGAGTAATACACCACCCCGTACTTTATTCGCAGTCGAACTTTCTTGGGGAGAGCACTCCCTTCTGGTCGAGGCCTTTATAGATTCTGGGGCCGTGGAGAGATTTATTGATGCCCGGTGGGCTAAAAGAAATAATATACCGGTCCAGTGCCTTGATCAGTCTCGTTTGATTACCGCCCTCGACGGTCGTCTGTTGGGTTCAGGCTCCATTAAGGAGATTACTACTCTTCTCACCATGTCGACTCTTCAGCAGACTCATACTGAGAGCATTCAGTTTCTGTTGGTCGATTCCCCAACTTGTACTCTGGTTTTGGGTAACAATTGACTGATAAAGCATAATCCCCATGTTTGGTGGGGAGGGGATGGGCTTGTCATTCGTTCGTGGGAATCCTTATGTACCTCTCAGGGTTGCCTCATCCCTTCCTGTTTGCCCGAGGAACGGGTTAACGATGTATGTTAACGATGTTAAATGTAGCCTACTGTATGTTTGTGGGTCAGATGATGCCAAATAAGTAATAGTACTAATTTGGTAACAAAATAATATTATGTTATTTGCAAACAGAATTTTGTAGGACCACACAGGTTTCAATAGAAATCCAAATAAATAAATACATCAAATAATACATAATAATAATAATAATAAATTGTATTCATACCGTGCTTTTCATAGACCCACAGCACTGGATGCAGACAATTGTTCAAACTTACCCTGTAGTGTAGTAATTGCAACATATGAATCTGTGATTATTTCCACTATAAATGATTGTCCTTTCAGTTTGATCTGGCACATAGGCTAGTTTCATTGACCATATTCTCTTGAGATGGAAAGATGAAAAAACACAGGGCCAAGTTGCATTAAAGAATTTAGGAAAGTCTGGATATCATTGCTTTGGAATAGAGCTAGTTTATTTAGTGTGAGCTATACGACAGGCAATATTGTTAGTTGTAACTTGGCCACATTTTGATATCAATACTTTTAAAGGCAGGCCTAGTTTTTGTAACTTAAAAAAAATTTTTGTCATAAATTTCCATGGTTTTTTCACCGGGATATATATATATATATATATATATATATATATATATATATATATATATGTAGTCTAATCATTATGACTGCTGTAGCCTACACATCCACTTGAGCTTTGAATAAACAAAACTGAAGGTTACTGCCAATGAACACATTTACTATGAGATAAATTCACCCAGGCACACCAGAATAAGCACCAGAATAGTAGACTACACATAACTGAACATATGATAAAATTACAAATATCCTAACTCACTCACATGTAAAACAAATGAATAATGACAGACAATAATAACCAACATAACTAGGCTGCTACGTTAATATTTCCAAACTTAATAAAAACGTTTTTTGTCTGCATATTTAACTTTAGCTATTTTTTGTTTTTGTATTGCCTCCTTCAGTTGAACCTAATGGCCCCCATTTACATTTGTGGTCTTAGACTGCCACCCTGTGGCTAAAAGGTGCATTTTGCCCGCTGATAGGAAGCAATATTTCTGTATTTAAATAATTCACCAAATCAATAATCCCATGACATTACCTGAAATAAACATGATAGTATCAGCACAAAAATAATTTCTAGTCTACTTTTCTCTATTCCTCTCATGGTTAAATCAAATCATATTAAAACTATACTAGTATACTGGTAAGCTTGTTTATGTTTATTGCATGCATTAGGCTATACAATATATTTAACCTACTCTTTCTCCCAATTAAATTCTTCTATAGATGGTCAAGCCATCCTTAGTGTGAATGAATTCTTATAGGCAACCTCATATTTCTGCTTTATTGGGCTAGTGATAGTAGAGAGCGATAGAAAAGATGGGGAGAGAGAGGAGCGATGACGAATTTGTTCCCATTTGAATAGATCTCTATGGGAATTGGGGGGTGAGACTAGATTCAGCTGTAAATTAGGCTGGTACAGTATGGAACACATGACTGGCTAAATGGCTGTAAGTCATCAAGGGTCTGACGTATCAAACGAGCCCCAAATCAGCACTCTGCGCCCAGATATGGAGTAGATGTGGATGGATCACTCAGGGGGACAGCGGCGCAGACGAAACCGTTCAGGGGGATGGCGGCGCAGACGGAACCGCTCAGGGGGACCGCTGCGCAGACGGAACCGCTCAGGGGGACCGCTGCGCAGACGGGCCTGCTCAGGGGGACTGCGGTACAGACGGGACGGCTCAGGGGGACGGCGGCACAGACGGGACCGATCGGGAGGACGGCCGCGCAGACGGGACCGCTCAGGGGGACGGCGGCGCAGACGGGACGGCTCGGGGGGACGGTGGCGCAGACGGGACCGCTCGGGGGGACGGTGGCGCAGACGGGACCGCTCAGGGGGACGGCGGCGCAGACGGGACGGCTCGGGGACGGCGGCGCAGACGGGACCCCTCGGGGGGACAGCGGCGCAGACGGGACCGCTCGGGGGGACGGCGGCGCAGACAGGACCGCATCGCTCTGGAGGCTGGCAGCGATGGCTCTGCAGCTCAGGACAGGCGGTAGCTGGCTCTGCAGCTCAGGACAGGCGGGTAGCTGGTTCTGCAGCTCAAGACTGGCGGGTAGCTTGCTCTGCAGCTCAGGACAGGCGGGTAGCTGGCTCTGCAGCTCAGGACAGGCGGGTAGCTGGCTCTGCAGCTCAGGACAGGGGGGTAGCTTGCTCTGCAGCTCAGGACAGGCGGGTAGCTGGCTCTGCAGCTCAGGACAAGCGGGTAGCTGGCTCTGCAGCTGGACAGGAGGGCTGGGATGGGACTGGAGGGCTGGAACAAGACGGGATTGGAGGGCTGGAATGGGATGAAACAGGAGGGCTGGAACGGGACGGGACAGGAGGGCTGGAACAGGACAGGAGGGTTGGAACGTGGCGGGACAGGAGGACTGGAATGTGGCGGGACAGGAAGGCTGGAACGTGGTGGGACAGGAAAGCTGGAAGGGGACGGGACAGGAGGGCTGGAATGGGTCGAGACAGGAGGGCTGGAACGGTACGGGACAGGAGGGCTGGAACGTGGCGGAACAGCGGACACAACCACCCGTGGAACAGACAGGGCATCGGCAAGGGTGCCTGACGGGTAGCTGAGTCCATCGACAGAGCCGGGAACCAGGACCCTCTCATTTTCTCCTGGGCCCATAGTTACCCGGACACAGGACTAGATGGGTCCCTTGGCGTTTGGTAATGGGCTCAGGGCTGGCCGGCTGAAGAGTTACGACTCCGAGCCCAACGGAGTGGGAGGTGGTTTGATCAAGAATCCGGAGTGATGGGTGATGGTCGGCATGCCAGCGAGTGAACTCAGGGTTCTGCCTCCAGATACCCATGAGGTATTCCTCATCGTAGTAGTTTTTGAACCAGGGGTCTTCGAAAAAATCCTGATTCGTCATCTTTCAGAAGACTGCCTGCTGGGTCCCAACTGGCGAGTTCCCTCTGGCGAGCTGTGGCGGAAACAGGAACCCAGTAGCAGACAGGAAGTTTAACTACTACTACAACAATACATTTTCACTATGTTGTTCTAATAAAGTATATTTTAAAGAAAATGCGAACCCATTCAATCATGTTGACCGAAGCATCAAGATTGTCGCATAAAACACCAAGATCTTAAAACAATACCCCCCACCGTCACAAAAAACCCTTTACCAACATTTACAACTACAAAAACCCGTTAAAAACATAATACATCATCTACGATGCCCATACAACCATTGAAACAAATCCACCCCCCACCCCAAATAATAATTAAAAAGTTTAAAAAAAATGTAAAAATGTATCTAAATAATTATCATAATTATATTTTATAACCTCATGAATATTCATACATTTATGACTTGCGGTCATCCATCAAACTTTTTGACAGTTACTGAATTGCATTCCTACTTGTATATCATCTTCATCAGCGCGAGGTGGGCTATTTTTTGGCAAAATATGAAGTTACTACGTGCCACCGTTCTTCCGTATTTCATAAAAGTATATTGACCACTCTACGATGTGATCTACGTGAGAGCGAATCGGGTTGAAGATACTGGACATTTAAATATATTTAGGAGTTGGCTCTTCTTTAACCACCAAAATATTTTATATGATCACAGCAACAATAAAAAACACGTAAGATCCTGCATATAGGTAAATGAAACAGTTATTTTGCCTGCTCACTTATTAGAGCAACAACTAAATTTCCTTCTGCTATGAAAATCTCTCATAACCTTACCTGCATTATTAAAGTCAGATATGTCCTTTCTTTTTTTTCTTTTTTATGTATGCATTAGGTTAGACTATGTTTATAAGTGTGTAGTGTGTATGAGAGAGTGAGAGAAAGAAGAGGAGAAAGGGGGAAAAGGGGAGGGTGGTTGGGTTAGGGTTAGGGTTAGGGTTATGTATGCATTAGGTTAGACTATGTTTATAAGTGTGTAGTGTGTATGAGAGAGTGAGAGAAAGAAGAGGAGAAAGGGGGAAAAGGGGAGGGTGGTTGGGTTAGGGTTAGGGTTAGGGTTATGTATGCATTAGGTTAGACTATGTTTATAAGTGTGTAGTGTGTATGAGAGAGTGAGAGAAAGAAGAGGAGAAAGGGGGAAAAGGGGAGGGTGGTTGGGTTAGGGTTAGGGTTAGGGTTAGGGTTATGTATGCATTAGGTTAGACTATGTTTATAAGTGTGTAGTGTGTATGAGAGAGTGAGAGAAAGAAGAGGAGAAAGGGGGAAAAGGGGAGGGTGGTTAGGGTTAGGGTTAGGGTTAGGGTTAGACTATGTTTATAAGTGTGTAGTGTGTATGAGAGAGTGAGAGAAAGAAGAGGAGAAAGGGGGAAAAGGGGAGGGTGGTTGGCTAACCGGTTTATTTAGGTTGGATTATAAATTTTGATTATTGATGAATGGTTCCCAGTTGTATTTGAATTATGTCATTTGGTTGTGGCTGGAAGCTGATATTTTTTCTTATGATATGTATTCTGAGAGAAGGTTCAACCATTACATAGTATTTGCAGTATTTATTATTTTCCAATGTAATAGGATAGTTTTCTTGGCAACAGTTAGGACAATGAGCAAGGACCTGGTATTCTGGGTTGTTAAATTGATTGTGGATATGTCTCCAAGTAGGCAGTGAGAAGGAGATAGTGGAATGCTGCGACCCAAGAAACGGGATAACGTTTTAGTGACTGTGTGCCAAAAGTGTTGGATGGGTGGGCATAACCAAGTAGCGTGGAGATAATTGTCCGGGGTGTTTAGAGTGCAGTGCGAGCATATGTCAGTGTCTGCTAATCTCATTTTATACATCTTGTGTTGAGTAATATGTGCTCTGTGGATTACCTTGTATTGAATTAATTGTAAACTAGTGTTGTTAGTCATTGTGAATACGGCGCTGGGAGAGATGGCTAAGTCTAGTTCCCATCTTGTAAGGGGGAGGTGTATTGTAGAGTCGGTATGCGTTAGCATTTTGTATAATTTAGAGAGAATTTTTTTCTGAGATGTTATTTTGTTTATTTTTGTTATGATTAATGGGGGCTGCAAATCATTCTGCATTATATTGATTTTGGATTTCAGGACAGATTTTAGCTGAAGATATTGAAGTTATTGGTCACTCCCAACGCTGTATCTCTGGGTTAGATCTTTAAAAGTGATTAAAGTGTTCTCTTGAAAAATGTGGTGGAGATGTGTGATACCTTTCTGTTTCCAAGTGGTGAAATTCAGTGGAGTTTTGTTGATCCAGGAAATGTATATATTTACCTGTTTCACTTCTGTAGCTCTCAGTATTTTGTTGCAAACTAAAGAAAACTTTTTTTTGTGCATTTTTACAAAGTTTTGCTTGCATTTCTGGCCTTTCATTTTTACTTAAATTATGAAACTAAACAAATCAAAGTTCATACTGTAAATGGTACACCTGTCTTGTTTCATTTAAGCCATTTACCAAGTTTATGTGATGCTCACACCTGAAGTTATAAAGCCTTAAACAGAGAACCCCCTAAATAGATGAGAATTGACTAAATTTGCCATCTGCGCGAAGAAGCTAGGCTAGTCATTCACATGCCTAGCGCAGCTTGTTGGAACGACTGCTGCTTTGTTAATAGCATACTGCAGACTCAAACTGCAAATGATACAACGTGCAAAAGAGAAGTTATTTCAGACATAGTAAAAAAAAAAAATCGCCAATCCAGTGGGTAGCCTAGTTGCGCTAGGCATGTGAGTTACCAGCCCACGAATGCTAGTGACCAGCCAAGTCAGTCGCAAATCCAGTGGGTAGCTGCGCTAGGCACCAGGGCGGCTTATCAGTCGCTATATCATTTGCCGACGCCGGTCAATCAGTAGACTCCGCCGGCCTCTCAGTAGTGTTATTTTTGGCACGTATCCCGCGCCATAGAAAAGGAGTTCTGTGAATCTGCACTTGATTTCTATTCTTCAGCGACCCGGATGTGTGTCACAGTAAACTGCAAAAACTGAATTTGAATTACGAGAACTGAATTTGAATTGTGAGAACTGAATGTGGAAGTATATAGAGAGTTGAATTTTCAGTGAGGATCAAATGCAGTTTCAGAGCAAATTAATTAAATTTCATAATATTACATTCAGTTTCAAGTTTATTGGAATTCAGTTCCAAACTAATAAATTCTATTTTAAATTGTGCTATTCAGATTCAGTTTTTCAATGCAATTATTCAAGTTAAACAATTCAAATTCAAATTATGTCATTCAAATTCAGTTTCTAGTGGCACATATTGCTGCCCATAAAATGCCCCTGAAATGGGTGTTTCAACAAGACAACAAACCCAAACACACGAGTAAGCGAACAACATCTTGGTTTCAGACAAGAAGGTTTGAGGTAATGGAGTGGCCAGCTCAATCCCTTGACCTCAACCCCATTGAAAACATGTGGGATGATATTAAAAATGCATTTTCTGAAGCAAAACCCCAAAATTCACAGGAACTGTGGAATGTAGTTTGTTCTTCCTGGGCTGAAATACCTGTTTCTAGGTGCCAGAAGTTGGTTGACTTGATGCAACGCAGATGCGCAGCAGTTATCAAAAACAAGGGTTATGCAACTAAATATTAATTCAGTAATTTAAAGTGAAGTTAAATCTTGAAAAATTTCTTCAGTTTATACAGTAAGTGTTTGAGTTTGAAGAGATAATTTTTTTGAACAGATTAATATTCCTTTTCTTTGCTTCCTGTAAAAGAATAACGCAGACTTGATAAAAATTTGTTGATGCTTTGATTTGGAATTGAATGTGTAATGTTTCCACTACATTTGAAATATGCAACTAAAAGCTATTTAAAAATATTTGCACTTTATTAACTTTTTAAAACACTGCTATTTATTTGAACACAACTGGTTGGCCAAGTAGTAATTAAAAAAATTTGGTGCATCGAGTCCTCCTTGATTTACATTTTTTTGAAGAGTAGCTAATTTGATTCTGGCTTTTTTATTTTTCCAGTATAATTTGGTTATTATTGAATCTAGAGAGTTGAACCTGTTGGTGGTGGGTTGGGTTGGGATCATGATGAAAAGTTTATTTTTGGTATAAATTTTTTTTTTGCCATTGCAAATGGTTGCTATTCTTGTAACGTGTTAGGTTCATCTATCGTTGTAGATCATCTTCTGTTGTTTTTATTAATGGGTTCAAGTTGAGATGGAATAACTGACAGCTTGGGGGAAATGTTGACACCTAAATACCTGATATTTCCAGTGGAGAGGGGGAGGGTTGATTTTAGAGTTGCAGCATTTTTATTGGGCGATAAGCTTGGGAGAGCAGGTATGCGATGTTGTTATCCAATGGGGAGAATTATTCTTTGAGGGCACGGAGGCAGGCAGGTAGTGAAGGTTTCTGAGTCGGCAGGAACAATGGGAATAAGAAGAAGCAGAAGAGGAAGGAGAAAAACTGCAAAAGAACCAAAGTTTGGGGCTTTATTGTGTGGATGTGTGAATAACCCTAGTTTGGGGCTTTATTGTGTGGATGTGTGAATAACCCTAGTTTGGGGCTTTATTGTGTGGATGTGTGAATAACCTAAGTTTGGAGCTTTATTGTGTGGATGTGTTAAGTTGTATCAGAATGCTGTGGGGTTACATGAGGTCAGAACATACAGAAGTTAATGTTTTTAAGCGCTGAGAGTCTGTGGTCATTGTGGTCACTTCTGTAGGATACCATAAAAAGTGCCAAACTCTCTGTGCTGTATAGGTATGGGGCATGCCCCGCCAAGCCGTAACTTGGCGGATGGCATACCTGCCATCCCAATCTAGAAATGCAGAAATGGGAGTGTCTACTCCATTTTGTCATCACACCAAAAATATTTCATGCATCCCATCTTCACTGCAAACTGATTGCTTCTGGTTCTGGCAGAAAAGCGCTGGCAGGGAGCAATTGAGAAAGATGCATTACGATGTGTCATAGGTTGTCTCTTGGAGTGCGTATTTGATTTAAAAAATAATAAATCCCACCCACTTTTGCTCGGACCCACCCAAAATTAATTCCTGGCTATGCCACTGTGTTCAACATGAACTAAATATATTTTGCAACTGCAAAATCAAGTCCTATTCAGCAACTTAATTAAATCGCTTCAAATTATCATAATTTCAATCATGCCTCATTCATTCAATCATGGTTCGCTTTGCCACGTGCATTTCCCTGTGCGTCTGTAGTTTGAAATTTCGAATTCTTTCTGATATTATGTGTTTACCACTGCTATGTCTATGCACTATCTAGGCTATTAAATGCTGTTATGTTGCGGTTATTTCATTGTTGAAATGTAGGTCTGTTAGTTGCCTATTCCTATGTCATATTATGAGGGCTCATTCGCACAAATTTTTGGCGGTAACACAAAAGTAGTGTATCGTGTTACCTTGTCTGTAAAGTATCGAGTATTGTACCCCGGGGCTGATTTTGGATCTCTGTTTTTCTTCTGAATTATTTGTACGCACTTTATCAAACTGACTACGGACTACCCCCTTGCTAATTAAGCGACTCTCAGGTTCATTACAGCGTACTGCAGCTAAATCATTTAACGTAATCTTGAAAGAAAAAAAAAACAGCTTTATTTTCCTGCCTAAGTAACGGAGGTTACACTAACATTAACCCTGTTTGACCGAAAGTTGTGTCGTGTTTCCCTGGCATAAATTGTATTTCACTCAATTCCCTGTAGATGGACATATACAATTTGTTTCAAAGATGCACACTCTGCAAGCAAGGCCAGTCAGGTGAGAAGCAAAGATTTTGCCAGTTTAAGGGGAGGCACCACCCTCAAAAACGATGATTTTGCTTCCATATGTCAATTTTGAGATTATTTGATATTTTGCTTCTATAACTTCTATAGTTTCATAAAATAAAAAAACTAAAGGTAAATAATTATTATAAATAGTTAATTTAGATGATTATATAACACTTTCGTCAAGTACGCAAAGCATAAAATTAGCTTATGATAGCATCTTTTATGATTAAATGCGTCCACGATTTTAAAACTGACCTGGTGGAATCAGATAATGTTCAAAAGCTTGTTTTCTGGAGTGTATTGCAAGCATGACCATATATAGGTATCTATAAAGGTATAGCAAATTTTTAACGGCCATTTTCTTAAAAATCATACATTAATCATACGGGATAATTTTTTTTAACTTTCACAATAGGTACAGTGACATCATTTTACATACTGCTTTTGAAATGTTATATCTAGGATTTTCAGTGGCTGTTTTTAATATGTTTTGTCATTTTCATTTTATGTGGCATTTTATCTGTAAGAATATGCCCAAAACGGGTTTTTTCAGCATGTTAATGCTGTTTTTGGAATAATTCGTTTAAAAAAATGTTTTTGACAAAAGCCTCTGAAAAGCCCTAACTATTGAGTTATTAATCACATTAAATCAAAAAATCTATTCAAATTGTATCTGTTGAGGTTCAAGAAGTGTATCTGGTTTTATGCAAATGAGCTCATTTGCATATTTAAAAAATACATTAATTAAAAGTTATAATACAAAAAGGTATTGTATTTCTGTGTTTATTCAACTGGTAAAATTTCATTTTGATATGAGTAAAGGAATTTTATTTTCCCTATTCAGGGGTGGTGCCTCCCCTTAACTCCTTTATGCAGATGCATTATGAAGTTCAATAAAATCCTAAAGATACCCATCCCGACTTGTATATGCTAATTGAGATTTTATTTGGTGGAAAACCACTGTTAGAAGGCATTAAATGTTTGTAAGGCTCATTGGAATGCATTGTAAGGCAGAAACGAGCTGTGCTTGGGGTGACTAAAGCTCAGAAAGATGTGGCAAAATTATTATTATTACCAATCAGCATGCTGTAAATAGTAAAAAATAGTTTAAGTAAAAAAAAAAAAAGTTATTCTTTAACAAACGGGCCCATTATCTAACTTAATTTTGTTCGCCGGGAATCTGTAAAACTTTCAGCCCACCATGCCACCAGTATGTTGGAATATTAATTAAAATGATAAAATTGCTATAAACAGATTCAGTTGTACATTTGTATTTTATTAAATTTTAATCTGAAAAGCATGACATTCATAATATTAAAAATGTTATTTTCATATTTGACTACTTTTGGCACTCATTTCATTCAATAACATTTTTCAATATTTTATTTATTTTGTGTGATGGTTCAAGTCAGAAATCAATCTGTTTTAATGTTCTGAATCACATTGTTCTTGCAGAGCTCCAGTTAGTTTATTGATCATTTTTTAAAATCTCATATTCTCATTATTAGTATATGTTTAGGACAACAATATCCAGGATATCAAAAATGTGTGGATTGATCTATATGTAGTTCATGTCTGTTGCACTTTATTTGTGTCTAGGTGTAGCAGGTCACAGTGCTCCAAATTCAAGTGGGATTTATGCCCCTGTCCTGCCTGTATGTCTGCCCTGTTGGCCGGGCTGTTTGCGCTGTGAGGATGGCTCTCCCTGTATGGTACAGGAGGACTGGTACCTGCGAGTAGCCATGCTGACTGTGCAGGGCTTCTTTATGTTCCTCGTCTTCATCAGTATGCTTGTAGCATACCAGTTCCGCAGGAACAAGGTGAGTGTCATTTCAGTCTACTGTAAACATGTATCACTGTTCATGTGACAAGTTTTATGTATCACTGTGTTACTCATTCCATGTTTTGACATGGTCGTGTTTCCATGTTTTCCTTTTTCGTGTCCCTCTTACAGGGATAGTTCACCCATTTTTAATAATTTGATATTGTTTTACTTACCCCCAAAATTATATGTAAAGCTGGAGTGATGCTGTCCTGGTCTCACTGTTGTTGCGATCCTGAATTGGAGCAATGCTAACAATTAGTATCTTGCCATTGGATATAAGTTCCCCTGGCTAATTTGCTTTAAAAATTATAAATAACCACCTAAATCCACTGAAATAAGGTTTAAAGGGATTGTAAAAGGGCTGAAAAGTAGTTAAAATAACTATAAATGATCACAGAGGGATGTATCCACTACATATCCACCAAATATCTTTTCAAAGTAATGTCAATAAATATAATAAACACACATCTCAAGTCAGACATAAAATCTGTATTGAAAAAAACCTCAGGATTTTGTGGGCATGGTCGGGACCTCGCCGTCACCCCGGCTCCCCCTTACAGGCACATGGATTGGATCACACTGGCATTCTGCATCCATGGTTGATCGAATTGGGTAGACTACTGTGAAATGCTCAGGAAGCATATCAGATAACTAAAAATCTAAATATGTAACATGTTGGGCTTATATACTACCTGAAGGAGGATGCAAACTTTATAATGATACCAAAATGATCTCTCCAACCCAAATATCAAGCGAGTTATGTCCCATTATATTTGGAATGCAATCAGACCATGTTTTTGAGAAAAACCCTTTCAAAGTTCAGCCGCGAAAGTTGCGTTCACGTTACTGGAAAGAAACTTGGCTGGGTCTCCAGTGTTAGCTTGTCATATTACGTTTAAATGCTTCAAAACTATAGCTTCATATTGGATTTGACATCAAGACATGCAGATAATGAAAGCCAAGACATTTTTCAAGTAAAATGAGATGAAACCGAATAACTTTCATTGGCTTGTCGCCGCAAAAGCAGCATATTGTGTGACTGGTTACAAGCTGGCTATAACGTTAGCCTCCAAACGTTCAAAGGTCCGGAGCTATAGAACACCTCACATATGTTACTGTTCCGTATAAGTTTTTTTCTCTTATTTACCAAACACCATGTACTACCAGTTTCTCAAGATAAATCAGAGCGTCCAGATGAAATTGTTAATTTGTTTACATGGACGCGCTTAGTCTCCACTCCTATATTCGCAGCAATTGTCAGAAAACGCCCACAGCTAACCTAGTGAAACGGAATGCCCACAGCTAACCTAGTGAAACGGAATGCCCACAGCTAACCTAGTGAAACGGAATGCCCACAGCTAACCTAGTGAAACGGAATGCCCACAGCTAACCTAGTGAAACGGAATGCCCACAGCTAACCTAGTGAAACGGAATGCCCACAGCTGACCTAGTGAAACGGAATGCCCACAGCTAACCTAGTGAAACGGAATGCCCACAGCTAACCTAGTGAAACGGAATGCCCACAGCTAACCTAGTGAAACGGAATGCCCACAGCTAACCTAGTGAAACGGAATGCCCACAGCTAACCTAGTGAAACGGAATGCCCACAGCTAACCTAGTGAAACGGAATGCCCACAGCAAATTGTGAAACGGAATTATTTAACTTAAGTTCATAACAGAAAAAAATGCTCTTTATGGAGTGGCATTAATCACTATGCCATGTCAGTTCAGAGGTGTGCACATTACAACCATATATTTACAGTTACCAACTCGTAATTTCACTTCAATCAGCTTCAAATAACACTCAATATCAGCCTGTCATCAAGCGTTGGCAAACTACAGTGTTGATGACTGATGATACCCCAGCATAACCACCTGTGCCCGCCCACCAACACTAAGCTAGCTCAGCTGGACAGGTATGTGGTCTTTGACCTATGGACCCTTTTATTATTAGGCATTTTTTGATATAGCCTACACAATAATAATATTTCACATTGTAATCTTGATATTTTTAGTCATGCTTGTGTGCACCCCTGTGTGTAACAGACAGGAGGGTGTACGCGCGTTGTGCACACGCTTATGTAGACGCACTTATATGCGCCGTTAAAATAACATGTAAACAACTGCGACATGACTTTAGAGCAGGTTTTGGGTGGTTTTAGCGCAATCGCTTTCTGCTGCCTCAAAATAGCAATACACCAAAAATAATCCTGGCCACACCGCATCTTAAGACCAACACGCCCAGTTCACTTGCTATGGGCGCAACATCACTTGGTATTTAACCGACGTAAGCACAAGGGGCTATAATGAACCCTGCGCTGGGTGTAAGATAGCAAAGACACTTGCGTTTGGGTTAGTGCTGCTTTGCGCCGGGTGTAAGATAGGTATGAGCATCACAGAAACTTTGTAAATGGCTTAAATGAAACAAGGCAGTTGTACCATTTACAATACAAACTTAAATTAGGAAAAGAAATGAATCTAAGTCAAAATAAAGTGCCACAAATCCAAAGAAAAATAGAAAAAAAAAAGTTTTGTTTGCAATGAAATGCATATGTGAAACAGGTATAACTAACTATACACTTCCTGTATCATAAACTTCATATCCACAAGTGTGCAAAATCTGAGGGTTATATTTAACTATATTCAATCTCATATCCCTAATTTCAGTCAACTCTCACAACCTATTTTTGCTAAAGGGCTCGTTACATGCAAATGATAAAGTTTATTAGGCTATGGGGCATAGGCTCTTATTGTGCTCAATTCTACATTTTTGTGCAACAAGAGGGGGTGTGATACATCAATTCCAAATGAGTTTCTGATTACTAATTTCAATGTCCCCAGACTTGAGCTCTGCTGACCATTTTATACAGTGTAGTTGATGATACACATGTACAGTGCCCTCCACTATTATTGGCACCCCTGGTAAAGATGAATAAAAAGGGTTATAAAAAAATCATCATGAATTAACTTAATCTCACACTGAAAAAATGAGAAAAATCCAACCTTTAATGGAAGTAAATTTATTATGAAAAAATCCCTCATCAAAAAATAATTATTTTTAACAAAACCACGTTGGCCACAATTATTGGCACCCCTGAATTTATATATAGAATAAAGTATTTATTTTTAATAATTGGTCGCATATCCTTTGCATGCCATGACTTTCTGATGTCTGTGGCCCAACAACATCAAAAGACTCTTGATATCTTATTTTCTGGTACTCTTACAAGCGATACTAAATGTCTCTGCATTTGAACGGATCTCTATGGGAATTGGGGGGTGGGACTAGATTTAGCTGTACATTACACTGGAACAGTATGGAACACATGGTTGGCTAAATGGCTCTAAGTCATCAAGGGTCTGACATATCAAACAAGCCTCAAACCATCACTCTGCTGCCAGGAATACAGTAGATATGGATGGATAACTTGAATGGTTATTTCTCGTGACTTATTTTTTCATATAGAGTTCAATAGGAAAATTTGTCAAGGGTACAACGGCAGTGTCCTACCTGGGAATCGAACCTGCAACCGGTTACAAGTCCAGTTCTTTAACCATTATACTACACATATACTTCATTCCTGACTCACATATGTCTTTGTTTCTCTCTCTCAGAGAATCCATGCATCAGGTTTGTTACTATTGGAGACCATCCTGTTTGGCTCAGTGCTTCTGTACTTCCCTGTGAGTCTAATAATATATTTAATAAAATAATATTTTAATCCATGTGAGATGAAAATATTATTTCAGATGAACTGTATATCAATATATGCAATGAGCCCTTTTTGTGGGGGGTGGGGATGGGGACGAGACAATTTGTTTATCCTCATATTAGTCTATTATAGAATATTCATCTCAGAGTAAAATAAATTTTACACTTAAAATGACATCAGTGTGACAAACTTATAACCAGTTGCAAACGTGTATTCCTCATCAAGTAAGGCCAGAACTGGAAGAATAATAGCAAATACATTTTAAAAGTAGTTTTTTCGATACCTGCTAACATACTCACCACTATAATGGTTTCAGCCACTGTTGGTTCAGGCTGGTAAAGCACACAACTCTACAATTTTCTCAGAATAGATGGACATGCAACAATCCCAATATCACTATGTGCAGCCCAGACGGAGGAAAAAGAACAGTGTAGTGACATTTGCACTGATCTCTGTGGGATGGCATCTGTGGGATTATGCCGACTTATTTGAGTCCCTGGGCCTTTGAAGTAGACGTCCTGCCATTCTGCAGGGCAAATACACATACAGGAGGGAAGCAGAGGGCCTGGCTGGCCAATAGCCTGGACCCAGAATATTTATATTTCCTTTTTACTCACTCTAGACTTGCATTAGTCAAATGTGGTTGTCAAATTTCTCTGTTTTCAAATCATCCTCAATTAAAAGTGTTTTAAATGCATTTCTGGTTTCAAGTGAGCCTGTGACAGAAAGACAAATTATCTAAATATATTCACTTTGCCTTCTCTGTCAACTCTTTCAGGTCTTCATCCTGTACTTTAAACCCAGTACCTTCCGCTGTATCTTACTTCGCTGGGTTCGGATGCTGGGTTTTGCCATTGTGTATGGCACTGTGACATTGAAGATGTACCGGTCTGTACTTCTATTTCTGTCTACCCCTTTACAGTCTATATGTTTTTCAGCATGTGCCAGTTTTAAGGGGTAAACAGTAAGGTATAATATTTAGTAGTCCAATACAGTTTGTGTGTCAAAACTTGATTAAAAATGATAGAGTAGTAGAACTTTGCACAGTTTGTTCTTAAGTGTATTATAATGTATCACTGTCATTCCTATGGATGGTGAGAGACTGTGTGCTATATCTTGTCAGTGGCATGGCATTGAGTGAGAATACATATAGTGAGCACCATAATTAATTGGACAGTGACACATTTTTTGTTATTTTGGTTCTGTACTCTAGCACTTTGAGTTTGAAAGTATACAATGACAGACTGTCAGCTTTAATTTGAGGGTATTTTCCTCCATATCGGATGAACCGTCTAGAAATTATAGAACTTTTTGTAGTCCCCTCATTTTCGGGCATCAAAAATATTGGACAGTTTAACATAATTTAGAATAAAGTGATCATTTTGAATATTTAGTCGCATATCCTTTGCATGGCATGACTTCCTGGGTCTGTGACCCAAAGGATATGCGACCAAATATAAAAAGAATTATTACTTTATTCTACATTATGTTAAAGTGTCCAATATTTTTTGATGCCTGAAAATGAGGGGGGACTATGTACAAAAGGTTCTATAATTTATAAACGGTTCATCCAATCAGGCCGTGATGCTGATTGCTCTTGCCTGATATGCACTTTCTGTTTCCTGTTTGGTGTTTGAGTTGAGGTTTTGGAAAGTTTGGAGTTTGAGGAGAGTATTGTACTTTCAAAGGTGTGAATGATATAAGTTTGAACTTTTAAAATCCATATTATAAGCAAGGTAAGACGGATCTGCTCCTAAGGTCTCCTAAGGATATATTGCTGATGGAGGGTCTTTGTGGTTTTTCACAGGAGCAAACATAAACATAGCTTGTTCACCTCCATTATTAACTACGTTAACTTAGCTGTTATTATGGGTGACTTCAATTACCCTGCTATTAATTGGGAATTTGTGACAGGACAAGAAAAAAGTGAGGAAGAATTTCTGGATGTTGTAAATTAATTTTTTGGCACAGTATGTTAGTCAGCCTACAAGAGGGACATCAATTCTGGATCTGGTGCTGTGTAATGATCCTGACAGAATTAGCAGCACAAAGGTAGTGGAGCCAATTGGGACAAGTGACCACTGTGCAGTTAGTTTTGAGGTAAAAGGTAAAGAAAAGTATGCTGTCTCCACAGTGGATGAATAAAGCTATATGGAAGAGTTTGAGGGAAAAGAATAACCTTTATAAGATGTATAAAAAAGATAATACCGAGAGTAATAAGGCAACTTATTGTAATATGTGTGCTAAGGTTAAAAAAGAATTAAGGGTAGCCAAAAGGCTGCTTGAATGGAAAAATTGCTCAAGATGCAAAAAGTAATCCTAAATGTTTCTTTCAATACTGCAGTAGCTAGTAGATATTGAGATAGGGGATAGAGAAATACTAGATAAATTACATCAATTAAAGACAAATAAGGCAGCAGGCCCTGATGATATATACCCAAGGGTACTCAAAGAGTTAAGTGAGATCATCTATAAACCACTGGCAGGTATTTTTAGACTGTCTTTAAACTGGAGAAATACCAGACGTCTCAAAAAAAGGTGATGTAATACCAATACATAAGAAAGGAGACCGGACTGATCCAGGAAACTATAGGCCTGTCGGTTTAACCTGCATCACATGTAAAATACTGGAATCTATCATCAGAGACAAATTGGAATTATTTCTTGAAAATAACAACATCTTAAGAGATAGCCAACATGGTTTTCGCAGAGTAAGGTCATGCCAGACAAACCTTTTGGCATTCTTTGAGGAAGCTTCCAAGTGTTTTGATTGTAGCTAGGCTTATGATATTATATACCTAGATTTCCAAAAAGGATTTGATACTGTACCACATGAGACTCATTATCAAAATGAAGACAGTAGGAATTATAGGAAGCATTTTAGAATGGGTTCAGAACTGGCTACAGGGTAGAACACAAAGAGTAGTAGTAGGGGGATCTTATCTGAACATGGTACTGTGGGAAATGGAGTCCCACAAGGATCAGTGTTGGGGCCTCTGTTCTTCCTTATTTACATAAATGATCTTGACAGGGACATCAAAAGTACATTTGTGGGGGATCTCTGTGTCAGAGACACGGAGGAAATATTGGAAGTCCAGATGCGATAGCTGTGCAATCTTAAAGTGTTCGAAAGAACACCACTGAGACGGACAATAATCCGTAGTGGAATAGAAGAAAATAAAAGAACACAAATAACCTCGCGAGAAGAACGAGGAACTCGATCTCCGAGCAAAAAAAACAAAGAAATAAGTTGTACGCTTATCTAACTCCTGTTTGTGGAGTGAAACAAAAAGGAAACACAGAGAGCTCAACAGACCCCAAACACTTTGGGTAAGAGCACTCTTAGATAAGAGTGGAAAACCAAAAGAAACGAGAAAGCCTCTGCTCTGAACTCAGAGCGAAAAAGAGACTTGCTTTCTTTCTAAACTTCCTAACCCTTTCTTTTTTAAACTAGCTTACTAACTAATCCTATACCTTCTTTTACCGGCTCGAATGTTAAGTGGAATAACATGGAAGCAACGAGAGAGGCAGGAAGCGGGGTATAAATAGCCAGAGGAAATGAATGACAGGTGAATTCACTAATGACGAGGCGAAAGCAAAACCCCGTAACGGAACAAAAGAAAATCCGATAGATTACCGGTAACGACAAAAAAGAATAACGAGAACGCGGAGATAAGAGAAGGAAGGCAAGATCCATGACAACATTAGTTAAATTTGCTGATGATACAAAACTGGGAGGTTTAGCTAACAATTTGGAGGCTACTAAAGTAATCCAAGAAGATTTAAACAGAATCCAGAAGTGGGCGGAAATCTGGGAAATTAAATTCAACATAGCTAACTGTAAAATTTTACATGTGGGAAATAAAAACATAAGGCACGACTACTTTATAGGAGAAACAAATTTGGAATGTGCTCAATTTGAAAAAGACTTAGGAGTAGTAGTTGATCAAAGCCTTTCAGGTTCTAAGCATTGTGCTGTAGCAGTAAAAAAGGTTAACAGGATGCTGGGATATATAGCCAAAAGTATTGAGTATAAATCCAAGGACGTTATGCTTGTGTTATACAATACCTTTGTCAGACCACACTTAGAGTACTGTGTGCAGTTCTGGGCACCGTATTACAAAAAAAGATATAGAGGCTCTGGAAAAAGTCCAAAGAAGGGCAACTAAGTTGGTTCCTGGTATGAAAGATAAAAGTTATGAGGAAAGGTTTAGGATACTTAATCTCTTTAAGTTTAGTAAAAGGAAACTTAGGGGTGATTTGATAGAGGCTTTTAAATTCATAAAAGGGATTAATAGAGTGAACTACAGAAGATTCTTCAGGTTGAGTTCTGTTAGTAGAATGAGGGGGCATAGATGGAAATGAGCAAGAGGTAAATTCCGCACAGACATTAGGAAGTACTACTTCACACAGAGCGTACTCTGGGTGTTTTCAAGACCAGGCTTGATCTGGTGCTGGATACTATCTTGTTTGTAGGGGAGCACTAGGCACCCTTTAGTGGTAGGAAGATGACGAGCATTAATGTTCTCATCATTAAGTTATGTTATCCGATATGAATGCAAATATCCTCAAATTAAAGCTGACAGTCTGCACTTCAACCTCATTGTCATTGTATCTTTTCAAACTCAAAGTGCTAGAGTAAAGAACCAAAATAACAAAAAATGTGTCGCTGTCCAATGAATTATGGTGGTCACTGTATATGTTTCTGTTCTGAAGAGTGCTGAAGGTGTTCCTGTCACGTACGGCCCAGAGGGTACCCTACATGTCCAGCATGCGGCTATTGAGGCTGCTGGGGATTATTGTACTGATAGTCAGCTGGTTCTTGTCTGCCTGGACGGCTGGGGCACTACAGAATCGCGACCGCAATGTTCCCTTGCTGATTACCTCCACTACATCGGAAGGGCAGCGCTTTGCCCTGTGTGATCTGGACCGTTGGGACTACATGATGGCCATAGGTGAGTGACACATCACTTTTCCAGGATAATTTTCAGGCAACTAATAGTGAGGGCCAATCCTGCATTTTTTTTTTTCTTGTAAATTAAGATATCATGCAGAATTTGTGCCTCACCAATCTTTCTCGGGGTCAATAGGCTCTATGCACAATCACATGTATTGTTTACCTCAGGTTACTGGGTGGCAAGTAATTAGTAGTTATTACCAAATTTTATTATTAGTAGTTATTACCGAGTAGTTATTACCGAATTTGCCAACTTATTTACATTTTTTAAATAAAATGTATATTCAAATGAATTAGGAAAACGTTCCAAAAAAGGGACAACATAAATAACAATCAATGCACAATGTCAGGAAGGTTGAACTTGAAGTTTTCACCTCTTTCCGAGAGAGATAAATAATGGGAAAAAAATTTGGATTTCAATGTGAGACGCGAAGATTTAAATCTTTTGAGGTGCACGAAAGTCTGCAGCAGACATTTAGTCTAAACCTACATCATCATTAAGCCCCTGTGTGAAGAAAGTTACTAAGTCTCTCCTAAATGCTAAAATTAAATGCTTCTAAAAAACACCTGTGTGTGTGTCTGTGTGTAACACTTAAGTTTATTATACCATAAGTCATTTGTTGTATACCGGCTGTGGTGACATGGTGTAACCCAGGGTTTTAAACAATTAGAGGGCCACAGTGTCTGTTGACTGATGGTGTGTTTCAGTTAAGATGGTTCTCTCTCTTGTCCCCAGCGGAGGTACTGTTCCTGTGCTGGGGTAGCTTTCTGTGCAATGCTGTGAGGATGGTCCCCTCTGCCTTTCATGAGCCACGTTTCATGGGCAAGGCCATCCACAATGAACTGCTGCTCTCATCCGTCTTTCATCTGCTCCGGTAAGTCACAAGTCATCATGCACTACTCTACACAGGGCCGGCCCGTGACCTTTTGGGAGCCTTAAGCAGGGGGGCGGGGGGTTTGTATTGGATGGTGATTGCTGATGTAGGGGGAGGGTGGGATTGCAGATGGGGGGTGGTTTGTGGATGTTGGACCAGAATATTTTCATTCTTCCACTAAAATCTAAATATACTGACAATAGTTGCATAATGTGCAGGGAGCAGGGAAAATCTAACATACAGTGAATAAAACAGAAGTAAATTATGAATCATCTTTAAGTATAACTATTTTCTAATTAGGTGCGGTTATTCCTCAGAATTACCGTTATTATTATTCTGCCGATTTTTGAGAACCTATCTCCTCCTACACCGTTCACACCATCGACACCATTCATACCTCATATTATACCTTTATACCCCCTCCAGGTTGCTATTACTTTTTACCTTTATACCATATACACCTTTTGAGATATTTGACATGTTATGGCCAAAAAATGAATGGGGGTCAATGGGCACGTGCAGTAGGCTAGCTCACGGTGAGAATGCTCAGTGTGTGCACTGAGCGGATTTTTGAATCACTATAATGCGGCGTTCACACAGCGGGCGGTAGACAGCAGGATGGTAGACAGTTCAACAGCAGGGACGTAGTTGACGGTACAGAAATGTCCGTCGCGGTAATGCATTGTTTATATCCATTGGCATATTTACAGTCTGCGCAAAACAAGTTACCGGTGTAAAGAGCGCCTTTGCAAAATGGACCGCGACCGAAAGTGTATTTATACATTGTGTGTATTACTGCGTTGTTTCAGTCTGTCTTCATAAATGGGCAGTGTGTGTGTATGTATGATAATGTCAGCTAGTTTAGGTAGCTTCGCTAGCTAGTTAGTTACACCTCAAATCATACACAGAAATGCTTCTGAAAATACAGCTAATAATAATGTGTACCTGGAATCTGCATGTCAGTGCTTACAACACTTCATGCTGCAGCCTTTTTGGTTCGATATTTCCTCCCACCTCTCTCGTTCTCTACCACAAAGTTGCACAAACCTTTCATACATTTTGAAACAGACTTCCGTTTGATCGGCACGTGACCGTACTGCCGCAGTAGACAGCAAAAATAAGAATATTTTATATTCCGACGGCAAGTTTGTCCTGCCGTCAGCGATTTTGCCGTCGACTGCCGTCTTGTCCAAACCCGTTTGCAACCATCTTGCCACACTCAGACAATAACATGCATAAAATGTACCACACTACAAATAGGCTGTTTCCGATATAGGCTAGCCTATAGGCTATTATTAAAAAGTTTAAACTGTTACAAATAAACATCCGGTGTATTTTCCTTTGCGTAGGCTACGCCTACCCAATGTAGCTACTTTCGGTATATTAATGCAATATTATTTAATTTTTTGAATATGGACCCTGCTACAGTGGTCAATTGGTGTCTGCTCCAAGAATCGGCATGCCACGTTTGTCTGATCTCGATAAGGCCCGTGCGATAGGGCAACTTCAAGCTGGTGTTCCGCAAAAGCAAGTTGCGGCATTATTTGGAGTGAGCCCTAGTACCATCTGCAAAAAATTTAAGGCCAAGTTCCATGAAACGGGGGATGTCAGAGACAGACCGCGAAGTGGGCGTCCGAAGAAGACGACACCCCAAGAAGACCGGTTCCTCACCCTTTCAGCACTTAGGAACCGTAGGCTGTCTTCTACAGATTTGCAGTCAAGGTTTGCAGGACGATATGGCACACGGCTCTCGGCCCAGACAATCCGGAACAGACTGCATGCAGCCAATCTCCGGGCTCATAGGGCTGCCAGGAGGCCTGCCATGACTGCCCTTCACCGTCACGCCCGTTTGCACCTGCACTGGAACCTGAACATGTGGAGGAACGTTATGTTCAGCGATGAGTCCAGATTCTGCCTACGGAAGTTGGATCGTAGGGTCAAAGTGTGGAGAAGACGGGGAGAACGCTATGCTGATTGCTGCACCGATAGAGTAACACCTTTTGGTGGAGGCAGTGTGATGGTGTGGGGCGGCATCTCCATCACTGGAAAAACGAGGCTTGTCATCATTGGAGGCAATCTCAATGCAGAGAGATATCGAGATAAGATTCTGCAACCAGTGGCAATCCCATATCTCCACAGTCTGGGACCGAACTCCATCCTCCAAGATGACAACGCTCACCCCCACAGAGCGGGGTTTATCAGAGACTACCTCCAGAATTTGGGAGTAGAGAGAATGGAATGGCCTGCCAACAGTCCTGACCTCAACCCAATTGAACACTTGTGGGATCAGCTTGGGCGTGCTGTTCGTGCTAGAGTGACCAACACAACCACGTTGGCTGACTTGCGACAAATCCTGGTTGAGGAGTGGAATGCCATCCCACAGCAGTGTGTGACCACGCTGGTGACCAGCATGAGGAGGAGGTGCCAGGCTGTTGTGGCTGTGTATGGTTCTTCCACACGCTACTGAGGCTCCTGACTGTTTGTTAAATTAATAAATTGTAAAATTACCAATATGTCTTGTTTCTTCCTTGTTACTGATAGACTTCAATCATCCAATCCACCAAACAACACCAAACAAGAGTCACTAGCAACAGCAGAATAAGCTGTTTGGCATTGGCAGAGAAGATTTGGCAAATTTTACAGGGCGCAACCCACATACTCAGCTGTTAAAAAGGGAAATAAACAGGCTTTCCAACGGTATAAAATGTATTGCCAAGAAGCATTGTTACAACAGAGAAATGATCTACCAAACACAAATTTCCGAACTTTTTGTTCGATGTTTATATATTTATTTCCTCTGTCCTTACTTTGACCATGTAAATAAAGGGTTTTCAAATACCTTTCTCTTCCTGTGCACTTATCCTCTTTGAGATCTTGTGTGTTTATATTCCACAGTTTTGCCATGCCCTCTCTGCACCCGGACTGGATGCTGCTGCTATTTTTCACCCACACACACGTCACTGTCACAGTGACACTTGGCCTGCTTTTGATTCCTAAGGTACCCATCAGACAACCCATTTTCACTGGACCATTTCTTCTATTCTCCTTTTATTAACCATATATCTGTTTTGTCAGAAATCCACGTCACTGTCACAAATTTTGTACATTCTGCTGCATCAGTGAACATTTGAAAACATAGTCATATGTTACATTATAACAAACCAAAATGAAAGCACCCCCAGAATACCATCTTGTAAATAAGCTATCTTGTGTGTATTTGTGTGTGTGTGTGTGTGTGCATGTATTTTTGCCTCGCAACTCTTGCATGTTACTGTGTTTGTGCTTGTCTATCTACTATTGGTATGTGTTGCAGTTCTTGCATGTATCCTGCCCACTACGTGAGGGGATGGCAGCAGAGGTGTACGAGGATGAAGTCCACCTGCGGCGCTCTGTCTCATACCTCAACAGCAGCTTTACATCAGCCTGGAGTGAACATAGCCTGGACCCCGATGATATTCGGGTAAACTCCCTAGCCACCTTGGAGTCACAGGTGTTCTCACATAGGATCCTACATGCTTTTTACACACTCTCAAAATCCCCAAAAGAATACGTGGTTTACGAAACTACTGATCTATCCGTATGAAAAAGTACAAGCTTGGTTAAATCGGGTATCAGCTAAATATTGGTGACAAAGAATAAGATGGGACAAAATCACTTTAAAGCATCTATGCTAACAGTAATTAAACACTGCGCTCTTTTAGGGCTGGCTTATCTAAGGGGAGCCGTGCCCATTACAAAAGTGAACTTACTTCCTGAATGGATTCAATTTTAATGATATATAATATTTATAATTTATTAGTAATGGGCTACCAAATGTGGTAAATATTTATTTAAACATGTATGCTTTTTGAACTCTTTCTCAAGCAACACCCTTTTGAACACAGGCCCGAAAATAAAACGATTACTGGTCTGTTTAGTATCATGTTAGAAATTGGAAAAAAACAGGAACCAATGTCGCAACATTGCGATTGTAAAATATAGAGATAGAATTGTGAGTTTTAACACTTTCAAACAGTATTTTGTGTGACCAGATCGAAAATTTCATGATGAAAAAAACGTAATGATTGAAAATGAACTAAATCACTATATGTGGTAAGGGATAGCAAATTAACTATATGCTGGCTGATAGGTTGGCCTAATTTATTCCACCTTTTCCTGTGAGCAAAGGCTGCATAGAGAACTAGATTAAAAAGCACATAATTCTCAAGCCAGAATTCATGTAACTTGGAATTCAATGGGATGCACATTTTCAGTGAGCCATCACCCAAAGCGTGCATCTATCATATTCCCACTGAAGTCACCTAAGCTGTTATGTGCATAAAAAAGATCACATAACTTGCATGGAAATTCCAGTTTAGCACATGTATCTCAACCCAGGACCAGGCCCACAATGCCTCCACTTTGAAAAAGAAAATATAAGTAACTCTATCCCCCCATTCACACAGCGAGCGGTCGCCCAGTGGCTGGAAGGCCATTCATTTTCTATGGAGCTGAGCGACTGTCAGCGAACTGAGCAACTGATCGACAAAAATCTGATAAATGTTGCCTGATAAATGTTTTTTCGTGGCCATTTCCCATAACAGCCAATCAGAGTTCCGCGCTTCCTAATTCTGCAACCGATATGATATAATTTTGTGAATAATTGTTTCACTCATTGCAGCAATGGAAGATCAACTGGCAATATTGGTCCAAGCGTACCCTGTCCTGTTCAACCCTAAACAACATGTTTTATAGTTTATACACTACTACGGGGCGGCTGTGGCTCAGGAGGTAGAGCGGGTCGTCCGCTGATCGCAGGGTTGGCGGTTCGAACCCCGGCTCCTCCTGTCCACATGTCGAAGTGTCCTTGCTCCCAATGAGCAGGCTAGCACCTTGCATGGCAGCTGCCGCCATTGGTGTGTAAAGGTGTGTGTGAACAGGTGAGTGAGAGGCCATTGTAAAGCGCTTTGGATAAAGGCGCAATATAAGTGCAGTCCATTTACCATTTACTAGAGATATGGCTATCTATCTATCTGGTGAGAGAGATGGAGATCGCTCACTAGCGAGAAAGACAGATCTATCTCTAACTGGTTGGAACAAATAATAATTATAAGTGTCATGGCATAACTATAAAGAATAGGCTATATGGCAAATACGTTGTTGATATATTGTTTCTCTTCGTCAAAAATGTGTAGCTGCACTAGCTGACTTGGAGAACACAATGGGAAGCTCTTACCCCACCCTCAGCATAGTGGACTTCAGCGACTATACGGCGTAAGATGCACCACTGAAAAAGTAAATAAATAGATACAATTTTGCTAGTTTTCAATGACTCTAGTGAAGAAAAAATTTTACTATTCAATTCTCGAATTAAATTGAAGTCCAAACCGAGCTGAGAAAAACGTACATTTTATTAAATAAAGAAAATTTAAAGAAATTTATTTTAAAGAAAAAAAAAAGAAAAGAAAAGATAACCGCTGGGAGAAGCAACACATTAGCTTTATAAGTTGACAGTTTAGCTCCATAAGCAACACATTAGCTCAATAAGCAGCAAGGTTCTCAAAATTTCTTAGTGAGAGTGAAGTCTTTATACCAGTGCACGAACAAGGACTGTGTTGAATCATCAGTTCATTCATCGCAGTGTATTGATAAACCATCTATCACATAATGAGACACAACTTTTCCCAGAGTAGTGATTAGAGGAGTTTGGGAGGTAGAAATGTTCCCTGTTGCAACCAGAGCTGGCAACCATGTAGGCAACTTGGGCTCCTGACCTAACTGGGCCCAGGATTCTGCGGAGATAACAGAATATATTTTGTTAAAATGAGGCAAAAATTCTTTAAATGAGTTTGCGCTCTTCACAAGATCCTGAGAGGTATAATCCAGGTGCGTAGGTTGCAAAAAAATGTATCAAGAAAAAAATGTAAGGAACCTTCTATATCATACACAAAAATGATGGACAACATTATCAATGAAGACAAGTTAAACAATCAGAAACTAGCCTATTATTAGGAAACAGTTTAAAGGGGAACACTGGGTTACATCTTAAACTTCTATATCGATGTTATATGGTTCATTTGAGTCTTGAAGCTTATGGCACTAGAACTGGGCCTCCCAGTTCGCTTGTTTCCAGATGCGCTGCGTCACGCTGATCAACGGCAGTGGTTGTTAATTCTAGCTGCAGGTGTATACTGTATACTGGAAAGTTTTAAATTGATCAGATTCGCTGCTAGATAAGTCTGATAAGACTAAAGGGATGTCATCCTCATTATCTTCAGGTTCTTCCGAGTTCGGCGATGTATAATTTAGCTATAAAATCATTGTATATTTATGATAAAAAACTCAGTTTTAAGTGAGATTTTTGTTTTGGTTAAAAACCGCAAAATCGGGAAATTCAAATGAGCACCACCAAAACAAACACGTCTCTCGGTACAATGAGGTATTTCCAGTACTCTGTTTTTAAAAATATCTGACTGCTATACAGGTCTGTAGCTATGTTAATCTACTGTATTCCAACATTGGAAATACCTCATTGTGCCGAGAGAGTTTTGGTGGTGCTCATTTGAATTTTCAGACTTTTGCAGCTTTTAACCAAAACAAACATTTACACACTTAAAACGTAGTTTTTTGTCATAAATGTCTATGGTTTTTACACCATAGGTGTACATTTTTGTATGTAATCATTATCTGATCAAAAATACGTTTCCAACTTTCAAAAATGCTACTCACGCATAGCCTACAAAGCAGTGTCTGTAAGTCATTAATTAAAACTTGCAAAAACTAGGTCTGCTGTTAAAAGTATTGATATCAAAATGAGAAGTTACAACAAACCGTATTGCCTATCGTAGTTCACACTAATTAAACTAGCTCAATTCCAAATCAATGCTACCCAACCTCTCCTAAATGTAATTTGGCCCTGTGTTTTTTCATCTTACCATCTGTGAATCTGCGGTCATTTAAACTTTGTGGCACATCAAAGTGTAAAATGGCGATTATTAAGTGTGGTTGTGAAACCACACCTTTTGTTATTCACCATACTTATTATTTGGTTGTTCCAAACTTCTTCCATTTACGAATGATGGTGGCCACTGTGCTCTTTGGGACCTGTAAAGCTGCAGAGATTTTTCCGTACCCTTCTCCAGATCTATGCCTTGACACAATCCTGTTTCTGAGGTCTGCCGATAATTCCTTTGACCCCATGGCTTGGAGTTTGCTCTGACATGCACTGTCAACTGTGGGACCTTATATAGGCAGGTGTTAGCAATCCCCAATCATGTCCAATCAATTGAATTTATCACAAGTGGACTCCAATTAAGTTGTAGAAACATCTCAAGCAGTATCAGTGGAAACAAAATGCACCTCAGCTCACTTTTGGGTGTGCACACTTGTGTACATATGATATTTTACATTTAGATTTTTAATAAATTAGCACAAATGTTTAAAAACCTGTTTTCACTTTGTCATTATGGGCTATTTTGTGTAGAATTCTGAGACAAAAAAAATTAACTCAATCTATTGTAGAATATGTCTGTAACGTAATAAAACGTGGAGAAGGTGAAAGGGGTGTGCAGACTTTCCGGCTTGACTGTATGTGCCACTAGAAACTGAATTTGAATAATTTATATTTGAATTGCTCAACTTGAATAATTTCATTGAAAAACGGAATCTGAATAGCACAATTTGAAATTGAATTTATTAGTTTGGAACTGAATTCCAATAAACTTAAAACTGAATGTAATATTATGAAATTGAATTAATTTGCTCTGAAACTGTATTTGATCCTCACTGAAAATTAAACGATAAAAAACTTTATTCCAGACTCTAGCCTAGCTATCTTTCTAGGTAGCCCAGTGGTAAAGCTCCTACATACAAATCCAGCGATCTCGGTCTGAATCCCACATGGGGCAGAACTGTTTCACTTTTGGACAGGTAGCTTACAATGCCTAGCCTACTATTCAACATTGCTGGGAAGTCCAAAAGCCGCAAACTGCCTCGAGTCGACCAGAGCAATGAGTCTTCTCCACTCCAAGCTCCGCCGACACACACAAACTCTGCCTCCGCGACTCTCCTCCATGCACGCAGTCTCCGTCCAGTTGAAACAGGGCACCGAATCCACTCAACCTCCCCAGTCGTGGCCTCACTCCTTCCCCATCCTCCTTCCTCCCGTAGCTAGCTAAGAACCACTGATCTAGAACAGAGAGGAAAAGGTATATTGACAAATGCAATATTGTTGGACATCCTCAAAGTCCCTTCTCCTTTTCTTGCACGTCTTGGAGAAATGATCCCACAGAATCGCCAGAAGTTACATAGCTACTTTGATATTTGATATTGATCAAAATGTCAGCAGGTAAGATAATGGTTTAATCTAAGATCAAAACACCCAAGTCTAACTACACCTTACCAGTAATGTTATAGCGTTCTACTACTACTATTATAATTATTATTGTTGTCATTAGTAGCCTAATAGGCTAACGTTACTTCTATTTCACTGGCTTAGCCTACTTGAACAGTTACAACCTGCACGTTTTTTTTTGACTGGCTAAATGACCAACTGTATTTTATTTCAAATCATTTTATCAAATTGTATTTCATGAAGGTTCTCAAAATGTTAAAAAATATATCATAAAAACCTGGCATGAAATTTCCATTGTCTCACCGTTTGTTAGGAATCTACACACATACAACGATGATGCCCACAACATTTTTGTTAGTGGATGATAATATTTAGCAAATATAATAGGCATAATGTTTTAAAAAATGTGAAAAAATGCCTGCCTCGCACATAAGCATGTCCGCCGACGCCTCACGTCTTATTGCTCGGATCCACTTTTCTCGTCTTATGGGCTCCGTTTGGCGGTTCAGAATCGTATGAAACTGCAATTCTGGGTTTTTTTACCTTGTTTGTAGTGCATCCCACCAAACAACAACTTTTAGGCATTTTTATGCTGTTAGCTAACAGATCGAAATGACAAGTAGGCACCGGCAAGTCAAGTCAAATGGACGGCGATTGCGGGATGTGTTTTCCCCCCTGAGGTGGGCGAGACCTATTTATGCCCTGTCTCTATTTCTCTACATTCTGAGGTGTGTCACTTGTAAATCGGACCAATCGTCAGCCACAAACATGAATATCAAGTGATGGACAGAAGATTTGACAAATTACAAAACAATGTGATTTTTAAAAATAGATATATTGGCTCGTGATAGGCCCCTGATCTTCGTAGGCCCGGGGCTGAAGCCCCTGTAAGCCCGTGCATTGAAGCGGCCTTGGGGAGGGGCATCGACCAGGGTGAAGAGAGGGTCTTTTTGAAGCGACGGGGCTACGCTGCGCACATAAGCCTACGATTTCAGATTTTTTGTTGATCAATTTGAAACTGGCGGTTGAAATTAAACTGTGGCGGGCTGTTTGTTGAGGGAGAGTGTATGTGTGTTTGAAATAGAATTCTCTCACGTCACAGCACACATTTAGAAGGTATTTAGAAGGTATGTAGAAAGGCAGTTTTCCCAGGTAAAGCAACTTCTTCATCTTCACAACCAGCTGCAGTCATCCAACCTACAGACAGAGTCTGCTACAACAGGTGACCAGCTACACGTGCTCGGGCCACTTCCTGGATGGAGCCAGCCAAGAGCGGGAAATAATGTAGGACATGGGGATTCCCAATCACATGCCAGTAACCTTTCTGTAGTGAGGCTGCAGTCTCCTACCCAATCAGAACAGAGCTCCCATAGCCCACAAGGAGGATCTGATGAAGAGGATGGACGATAAGGTGGATCTGACAACCCCTTCACCTCACCTAAGTCATCTCTCATACAGTCAAATACATGTGCAGCAGCCCTTATCACCCCCGCAGCAGATTACACCAGGACCCCCAGCTCATCTCATCTGATGACATCACCGCTGGTTATGCCGACTATAGCACTACAACCAGTGGCTCAGGCATCACCTGTAACCATCCCAAGCTTGAGTCAACAGATGCAGCCGACGCAGTCCCTACCTCCAACAGTACCATCCGCACTGCCCACAGCAGATTTTAGGGCGCCAGTCATCATGCCAACAAGCATAAGCTTGGCTTGGTCTGTTACCCATGCAGCGCCAGCAGTGAGCCACATTGATCATCAGCTGTCAGCGGCCGTTGTACACCAGGCGTCTCAGCCTTACGAACCTGTGCTGTCTACTGTTCAGTCAATACACCCAACCATAACAACAGCTGCACATTACCCATACCAGCCTGCTGCACCAGCCCATCCAGCATACCAATATGCTCCTGCACAGTCAGCTTAGCAGCCCCTGCTCGCTTCTGTGGGAATTTAACATTTAATTCTATAAAAAGTATGTTGTAATAGAGTGTATAAACTTGTCTGTGGTAGTTAAGTTTCGAATGGGTGACCTTGGGCCTGTGTTCTGAGAGTTCTGAGAGGGAGGGCCACAACATTCTTCAGATAAAGGATTTGCCACAAAAGCAGAGCCAGTTTATGCAAAACAGGAAACGCCAAAACTCATAGATGAGTTTCTATCATAATGGAAAAATACTAGACATGAACTGAACACGTGTAATTCTAAACGTTTGATTGGTTTGAATTATACGCCCAGTGATGTATGAAAATGGAAGGTAGAAGACATACCCCTTTTTAGCATACAGTATATAAGCACCACAGTAGCAGAGATGGGGGGGGTTCCACGAGCGAGAGCGTGCGAGCGAGAGCGCGCTTCCAGAGGACCACAGATGTATTAACCCATTGTATTCTTCTGTAAAGACTTCGAGCTGACACAATAAAGACAAAGTGATTTAACCATTCGAATTGAATTGAAGAGTATCCTTGATCTACCTCCTTGACCACGAAAAGCAATATTTAATTGCTAACACTTCACCGACCCTTCCAGCCTATCAGTATGTTCCTGCTACACCTGCACAGAGCGCTTATCAGCCTCTGTCCTCTGCACCAGTGTACCCAGCATATCAGCTACCCACCACTGCTACTCCTCAGCCAGTGTACTCGGCTAGTGTGCCTCTACAGCCAGCTTACACCACTCCTACATCATTCGCATTGTCAGCACCATACTCCCCTGCTTTGCCTCAGCCAATGTATCAGCCTCCAGCCATCGCACCTTCTCATCTGAGTTACCAGGCTGCAGCTGCCCAGCAATTGTATCAGCTGCTACCTTCAGCACCTGGTCAGATAGAGTATCAGTCACTTACAGCTCCACCGGTCCAGTCAGTCCTCCCGTCTGCTTCTGGAACGCCTCAGCTAGCTGCAGCATATGCTCACTATCCCCCGTGGGTGCAGCCAGTTTCTGTGCCGACGCTTCCCAACTTGTCGCATGACAGTGAGAGGGAATTTACTGATCTGAAGATGGCTCTGGACCACCTTCTCAGCCCCCACATGGATCTCTCAGAGTGGCTCAGGGTCAAAGCTGAGGCAAAAAGATTATCCTCGAGAATGGCACAGCGTCACCAGGCAGAGAGGCCACCAGGTCCCAAGAAAGAGAACCTCTTTCTAAAACTAAAGGGTCAACCAGTAGTCATCTACCATGGCTCCGACACATCCAAAGCAGACAGCCGTCAGCCTGCTGAAAGTGTTCAGTCGGATGCCAAGCAGAATAAATTCAAGAGAATCAGTTTCTTCTGCAAGAGTGCTGAGCACTACCTCTCACAGTGCTCTGACATCACTAAGTATACAGTGGAACGGGTAGAAAAATGTGTCACTGAGGGGAAGCATTGCAGAAGGTGTGGATGTACCAGTCACGGGCCAGATGCATGCATTCTGAAGAAGGCTTGCAGTGAGTGTCAGGAGGTACACCTCCGGGTTCTTCATGTTATCACTAAGCCAGCATCTGGTGTCTACCTGCTCACCCCTCGGGACAAGGTCTCACTCACCCATTCCACACAGGGAGGACGAGTTTACCTGTAAGTGGTGCCGGTCATCCTGAGTAAGGGAAGCAAATCGCTAGTTACACATGCTATCTTAGAGATGGTGCCTAGCGCACCATTATCCTACCTGAAGCTGTGAACCATCTTGATCTTCGGGGTGAAGAGGAGTCTTTAGCCCTGCGGACCATCCGCTATGATGTTGCTCACCTCACTGGCTCGTCTGTTAACTTTCACGTGTCATCCCTAGCACAGCCTGGAGAAAGATACCTCATACAAGGCGCCTTGGCTCTCGCTGACTAGTCATACCCGGTGGTCACCCTGCAGCAGCGTTATTGCCATTTGAGAGGGATACCGCTCCAGCCATTTAACAGAGTGCACCCACTTCTCATTGGTGCAGACTATACTCGCCTGATCTCAGCAAAGAAGCCCGTCAGATTTGGCTGCAGCGGTGGACACGCAGCAGTCCATACAGCGCTCGGCTGGGCATTCCAGGGCACGGATGGTCTCACACCCCACCAGGTACAAACCCAGATGTGCTACTTCACTTCCCTCAAACCGACATTGGACAACCTCTATCAGCATGTAGAGTGTCTTTGGCAGCTTTATGTGCTCACGTTCTGAGAAGCTAGCTGTACGGTCCCGCCAGGACCAACAGGCTGTGGACATCCTGGAGTCACGCACTGTGAGAGTGAAGGTTGGTGACAAACTCCGATATGCCACCCCGTTGCTCCATTCCAAGGATGCACCACCACTAAGGGCCACCACTGAAGTGGTTATGCTAACCTTCTGCAGCACTGAAAGACGACTTGCAAAGGACCCGGTCAAGGCACAAGCGTATGAAGCTGAGATCCAGAAGCTCATTGATGGAGTGCGTCCTCAAGCTCAGCCCAGAGGAAGTGGCTAAATCCAGTGAGTCATGGTTTATTCCACATCACCTCGTCCACCACGATAGAAAGGACTGCCTGGTATTCAACTGTTCATTCTCTTACCAGGGACTCTCCCTCAACAAACAGCTCCTCCCAGGCCCAACTCTTGGACTATCGCTCATAGGAATCCTTCTGTGGTTCAGATAATACACTGTGACAATCAGTGGGGATATCCGTGCAATGTTCCACTAAGTTTGCCTCTTGCCGGAGGATTAGCCCCTGGTGAGGTTTGTCTGGAGAAACCTCAGAAAAAAAGAGCGACTAGATGTGTACCAATAGCAGGTCTTGCCATTTGGTACCACGAGTAGCTCGTGCTGCGCAACCTTCGTACTGCAAAAGCATGTGAAGGACCACGTGGAAGGGAACAAAGATGTCCTGCAGTCTCTGGAGCAGTCGTTCCACATGGACAATTGTCTCCAGAGTGTTCCGACCACTGAGATTGCTAAGATTCTGGTGGACAACATGTGCCAGTGCCTCACATCCGGAGGGTTTGAGATCAGGCAGTGGGCGAGCAACTACCCGTCTGTCATCTCCCAACTACCTTCCACGGCCAAATCTGAGAGCACCGAGCTATGGCTCATGGAAAAGCGCACTGACCCCCAGGAGCCAGCCTTGGGTTTACGATAGGACTGCCTTACCGACCAGCTTGGTTACAAGTCCAGACCAGTCCTTACAATGCGACATGTGTACAAGGTGTTAGCCAGCCAGTATGACCCCCTTGGCATTATCACCCCTTTCACTATGTGGGCTAAGGTTCTCGTCCAGAGGCTGTGGGCTAAGAAGAGGAGCTGGGATGACCCAAACCTCCCTCCTGACATCCTGGAGGCTTGGTCCAGCTGGAAACGGGAACTACCTGAGCTGGTAAACATCTCCTTGCCAAGAACTTATGCACCTCTGGAGCTGTCCACCGAAGCTGCGGAGGACACGCTGCACATTTTCTGCGATGCCTCAGAACAGGCATACAGCTCAGTAGCATACCTCATGTTGAAGAGCGACGACATCATCCATGTCTTCTTCGTAATGGCTCGGTCCAGGGTGGCCCCGAAATGCCAGCAGTCAATACCACGACTGGAGCTCTGTGCAGTGTTAACAGGAGCACAGCTGTCCTCGCTCATTTACCAAGAGCTCACCCTGAGTATCACTCAGACCTTCCTTTGGACCAATTCTACTACAGTTCTTTCCAAGCTGATATCCGAGTCCTGCAGGTTCAAAGTGTTCGTTGGAACCTGGGTCTCAGAGATTCAGGAACTGACTCACCTCCAGAATTGGCGATAAGTTGATTCTGCTAACAATCCAGCAGACGACCTGACCAGAGGGAAGACCCTAGTCGACCTAGTTCAGCCAAACCGGTGGATCCAGGGACCGTCTTTCCTCCGCTGTCCACTCGACTAATGGCCATCACTTCCCATCCCTGTAGAGCTAGAGGATCCAGCTGAGCTCAAGCAAAGCATCTTTTGCGAACTTATTGTCACAAGTCCGTCCCTGCAAGTGCCTGATACCACGCAGTTCAAAACCTTAGCAGACCTAGTGAGTGCCACTCAGCATTCCTTACAAGGGGTCGCGGGCCCTGACCCCACCTTACCTCAGCCAGATCTCCGTAATGCTGAACTTCACCTCTTGAGAGCCTGTGAAGCGGATTGCTTCCTACAAGAGGTTAAGTCTCTTAAGGCTGGCAAGCCAGTGTTGGCCAGCAGTCGTTTGAGCACTCTGTCACTAGTGATGAGGTCTCATCCGCATCGGTGGACGTCTCTGCTGCATGGATACCTCCTGCTCTACAGACATACATCCTATCATCCTAGATCCTCACCATGCTGTGAGCAGCTTTCTCATCAAGGATGTGGATGCCCGCCTCCTCCACCCAGGACCTGAGAGAGTTTTTGCTGAGCTTTGACGCCATTACTGGATTCTTCGTGGGAGACAGGCTATCAAATACTATCAGAAAACCTGTGTTGAATGCCAAAAGTGGAGGGGACAACCTACCGTGCCTATCATGGCAGATCTACCACCTGCCCATCTGCGGCTCTTCAAACCTCCCTTCTTCTCGACTGGAGTAAATTGTTTCGGGCCTTAGGAGGATTGGACGTCGCAACGAGAAACGCTGGGGGGTGATATTCAAGTGTCTCACCACCAGATGTGTTCATCTGGATCTGTTGAGCAGTATTAGTGCCGACGCCTTCCTCCTAGCACTCAGACGGTTCATTGCATGTAAAGGTACCCCTTCTGAGATCTTATCTGACCAGGGAACAAATTTCTGGGGTGCAGATAAAGAGCTGAAGGAGTCCTTTGCAGCTCTAGAGCCACAGCTACAGGAGAGCCTGGCAGCACATCAGATCAAGTTCAAGTTCAATCCTCCTGCGGCTCCGCACTTTGGTGGTGCATGGGAATGAGAAATACACTATCAAGACAGCTCTGCAGACTGTGGAGTACTTCTGGTCCCAATTAATCAGGAGCTACCTCCCAACTCTCCAAGTTCGTCAGAAGTGGCGGCAACCTACTGACAACCTGACTCAGGACACCGTTGTGATGATTGTCAACCCTCAGCTACCGCATGCTCACTGGCCCATTGGAAGGGTGGTCAGGCTGAACACCAGCGCAGACGGATAAAATCCGGTCAGCTGAGGTCAAATTCGAAGCTTATCTGCATCCCGTGGCTCGCCTTGTTCAGCTTCCGGCCCTCCCGGAGGATGAGGACCAGAGTACTTCAGAACTACCCTAGGGAATTCACCTTTCAACATAATAGCCAGGCTATTATGGGGGCGGTTGTATTGAATTCCCCTGGTTTCCCTGAAGAAGTCATACATTTGGCAAGAGATTTCCTGTGTCATGACGTCACAATAGCTGGCAGCTAGGAGTCCAAACCCCGCAAATTCAATCACTACACTTCTCGTGAACATTGCCGCGTCCTTCATTTCTACGCAACGGTACAAGGAGTGAAGTGAGCGATCGCGGCTACCTCAGTTTCCACACAACAGCACCGGAAGTGAAAGCAGTATGCATTTGTGAAGAAAAAACTATACTCTGCATCCATGCATGCTCATTCCCTCATGTATTACAACCATTCTAACCTATAAAAGACAAAGAATTGTTCCCTGCCTTCCGTGTCTGCTCCTTTACAAGAGTCCCACTGTGGATGAGGTGGTCCCAGCGTCCTGACGCTTACTATCCCCCATCTACTTTTCTCAATACCCACAAATTACACCCTAATAGTGATTTTTGCCCATTGCGACCGTTTAGTAAATCCGATGTAGATGTTGTGACTTTTAAGCGATGGCTTTTGCGATGGAAAATCAGTCGCAATCCTTTAGTAAATCCAGCCCTAAGAATATGAATTAGGCTCTTTGAGCGAAGGTTTGAACCAATCTGCCCAGTGATGAGTTTGAAATACAGTAGACCAACATAGCTACAGAACTGTGTAGCAGTCAGATATAAAAAATTTAGTACTGGAAATCGCTGATAGAGTAGAGAGCTGAAGTTTGGCTTGGTGGTGCTCATTTGAATTTCCTGTCTTTTGCGGCTTTTGACAAAGCCAAACTTCACACTTAAAACATTTTTGTTATTAATTATATAATGCATAAGTAACTGAATCAAAGAGGCAAACGCACATGATATGATGGCTATATCCCCAAGAGCCCCTATTTTTCCCCACTTCAATAGTAACATTCACATTGTAATGTTAGTTCATTACTAATAAATAGAGTGATAATTATGAATGAATACTAATGTTTTATGCTTCTTTTTTTATTAAAGTAACCCTATGCACATCTAAATACATTATTGTAATGCTTGTGCTTTCTCTATCTCCTTCCTCCCTCATTTATCTTTGACAATGCCCTGGTCCTCATCTTTGATTGTCTCTTGATCCTTTCATTGCTTTACTTTCTTCACCTTGTCATGTCCTTCTATTTCCCTGCCCCAGGATGAGCTGAAGAAGCTGTATTCCCAATTGGAGATAAATAAGACCAAGAAGATGACTGCCAACAACCCTCACTTGCAAAAGAAACGTATTTCCCGCCGGAGTATAGGACGTTCAATCATGAAGCGCATAACAGAGATCCCAGAATCAATGAGCCACCAGTGCAGCCATGAGGACAGAGAGGGATCACTGGTGGTGAGAGGGGGGAAACAGTCAGCGTCATCCAATAAGAAGGTTTACAGTAGCACCATGTTCAAGGAAGAATCAAAGTACTGTGTTTGCAAGTCACACAGCAGCTATGACTATGTCAGAGATCATCAGCTCCACTCTAGTGACACCTCAATGTTGGAATCCTTAATAAGAATGACCCAGTCAAAGAAGGCTTCTGTACACTCTGACACAGAGTCTGTGGATAATGTACCACTGGTGTACAAATCAGTCAGTGCCCACAACCTATCGACTGACAAAAAGTTACTGCTGGAGCCTAACAAGTTACGAAAGTCACTGAGTGTCATGACAAGAAATGACATAGCCTCTTCCCTGCATCCCATCAAGATGAGCAGTCTTGAAGACACCTCACAACATGGCAAAGCAAACCTAGGGGAGAGAGATCCGTCAGAATATAATGCCACAATCAGGACACAAACTACAAATGCCCTTTTGTCTGGTTCATTTGACAACGAAGTCTGCCCCTGGGAGATTCAGGATCACCTCCCTGAAAACAAGAGTCAGAAGCATGTCACTTATGCTCAAGACAGTGACCAAAGGACTCCAGAGAAGGTAGAATCACCTAGCAGCCAGCAAAGTCTATTTCCCCCTTGGAACACTTTACCCCATGATCCTCTAAGAGATAACACTATTCTGTCAGGAGAGGACATGCAGAAGGATGAGTGTAAAAAAGGAGATCTACACAGAATTGAGAATGAGGAATCAGACTCTGACTCTGAATCAAAGCCTAAAATTCCTGTTTCCTCCAGTGCACCAGGTTCTCCCATCACAGTCCAGGCAAGACCGAAAGAGCATTGGGTCTTATCCTGCTATGATCACCCTCGTAGCTTTAGCCTCTCTGTAAAAGGCTTAGTTACGTCTGGAAAGGCCAGTGGAAAGGATAAGAACAAAAATGGTTCAGATTGTAGGGAGGCCTACCTTATGTTACTCAAGACAGTCCCCAAGATGATGAATGTGCCAACGAAGAGTGACAACAAAGATCAAGCCCACGTTCTGATTCCAAATAAATCACCTCTACTGAAGCAGCAAAGAAATGTGGCAAATGATAACCCCTGGGAAATGGATGGCACTAAGCCCTGTCTTGTTAACCAGGCTGCAATCAGAGTGTCCTCTAGTGAGTCCCAGGAGAGAGCCACAAAAAAACAAGACCGCATGCTGGGAAATAGTCACATCTGTCCACAGGAAAAACTAGAATCAGAGCAGATAAAAAGCCAGAATAGTGCATACGCTAACATCTTCTCTGGGAAAATGGAGGAAGAACATCCCTCGAATGAGCATTATTGCACGATAAAGGGATCGGATAATACTTCTAAAAATACTCATAATCAAAATGCACCTGCTCAGATGAGTGTCAATACAGAGATATGTCCTAAGCCATTCCAACAGAAAACACAGAGACAGCAGAGCAGCATACCAGATATCGGTCTCTGTAGTGTAAAAGAAAGCAAAATCTCCCCTGTCAAGGATACTGTTAGATCTGCCTCAGTAGGGATTAAAGATATTGTGGCAATACTTAGGCAACGGAGTGTACATGCTAACATATGTCCTTGGGATGTGCAGGAGCCAGGAATAACCACAAAGAGACAGTCTAGTGACCACACAAACATTTGTCCATGGGAATCAGAGGAGTTAGAAAAATCAACAAGCTATCAAGAGACTGTTTATGCAAACATATGTCCATGGGAAACACAAGAACAAACTCCCAATCAGGACAGTAAGGACAAAAAGGTTAAAAACACACAGACCACACTTATGACCACCACTAAAAACTCTAAGGAAAGAAATGATCAATCTCAAAGTGCTTTCAATCCAGAAGTGTGTCCCTGTGATGTTCCTGATCCATGTAAGCAGACACCACATAGACAACAGAGCAGTGTAGCAGATGTCTGTCCCTGGGATGTTCCTGATCCATGTAAGCAGACACCACATAGACAACAGGGCAGTGTAGCAGATGTCTGTCCCTGGGATGTTCCTGATCCATGTAAGCAGACACCACATAGACAACAGAGTAGTGTAGCAGATGTCTGTCCCTGGGATGTTCCTGATCCATGTAAGCAGACACCACGTAGACAACAGAGCAGTGTAGCAGATGTCTGTCCCTGGGATGTTCCTGATCCATGTAAGCAGACACCACATAGACAACAGGGCAGTGTAGCAGATGTCTGTCCCTGGGATGTTCCTGATCCATGTAAGCAGACACCACGTAGACAACAGAGCAGTGTAGCAGATGTCTGTCCCTGGGATGTTCCTGATCCATGTAAGCAGACACCACATAGACAACAGGGCAGTGTAGCAGATGTCTGTCCCTGGGATGTTCCTGATCCATGTAAGCAGACACCACATAGACAACAGGGCAGTGTAGCAGATGTCTGTCCCTGGGATGTTCCTGATCCATGTAAGCAGACACCACATAGACAACAGAGCATAGTAGCAGATGTCTGTCCCTGGGATTTTGAAGATCAAGAGAAGACAAAAAAACAAGAGAGTTTGAATACCAATATATTTCCCTCTAATTCCCAAGGGCAAAATAAATCGGCAACATCAGAGGACAGTGACCATGTAAATATCTGTCCATGGGAAACACAAGATGATTCTTTAAACAAGGAGGTCCAGCGGATATCTGAATACAGCCTAAAGCCCACTCTTACAAGTGCTACTAAAAAACATTTGGATAAACAAATGCCATCTTGGAAAGGGGTTAAATCAGAAAGGTACTCCGCAGAAGTCCTTGAATCGTCCCAACCCACAGCGAAAACACATTGGGGCAATATAGCTGATATCTGTCACTGGGACCTGGAGGAACCAAGGGAGACAATACAAAGGCAGAAATGTCTACATACTGACATCTGCCCTTGGGAAACACAAGATACACCTAGTGAGGGCAACCAGAAAGATGTGTACCCTAAGCACACTATTATAACAACCCTTAAAAAGTATAGTGACCAAATTTTGCCAATTCAAACTAGTTTGAAGGTAGAGGTGTGTCCCTGGGACACTCATGATCCATGCCAACAGACACTAACTAAACAGCACAGCAGCGTAACAGTTAGTCCCAGGGATGTAGAAGAAAGTAACCTTTGCCAAGAGAAACAGGGTACTCCTAGGTCCTCTTTAGAGAGTGTGAATGAAGCAGACAAGACAAAACAGCTACAGAGTGGACATGAAAACATCTGCCCTTGGCAGATAGAGGAAACAGAAAAGACTAAAAAAAGACAGGAGAGTGTTACACCAAAGCAATCACGCATTGACAAAGACATGTGTCAACCTCAAGCACTTGCAAACATGGCTGACATTTGTACTTGGGAAATAGAGGACACAAAACCCTGTCTTGTTAAGCAGGCAGCTATCAGGTTATCCTCAGATGAGACTGAGCCATTAGAGGCAACAAGTAATAAGGGAGGTGGTTTTTCTGAAATGCAAAAAATGGAGGAGCCTGAAAAAATTACGATAAAACATGAGCGTGTCCATGCTGATGTCTGTCCTCGGGAAACTGAGGAGAGAAAAAAACAGGAACATATCCATGCTGACATTTGTCCATGGGAAAGAGTAGAGCAGGAAAAGGGAAAAAAACAAGAGCTTGTCTATGCTGTCTGTCCATGGGAAACTGAGGAAGTTGAGCCTGAGCCAGCGGTTGCAACGACTACAAAACAGTCCAGTGGTAGTGAAATAACAAGTGGGACAACTAACCAGAGGGAAATCTGTCAAATGGAGAACGTTAAACAAAGTAAGACTACAAGAGATGAAACGGGCATTAATACTCCAGAACCCTTCACGATAGAAGGGAATTCAAATCAACCTATAGCCAGCCTGTCAGTGAAGTCAGATGGAGCTAAATCCAATCTGTCTTTGGCTCGTCGTGATGCACTCTGCCCCTGGGAAATGCAGAAGGCCAAACCACCATTGCTTGATAAGGAAGATAGCATCACTCTCTGGGAATGTGAAGATGTAGATAATGACCATGATGCAGAGAGTGCTGCAGAGGCATTTTTCTTCCCTGCTGACTTGTGAGCCACAAACCAGCCGCTCTCGAGCACACATTGAACCACAGTAGAGGCAGAGACAGTATACGTGTCTCTGCCTCCACAACTCGAGGACTCTGTTGTTCCTAAACAGACATCTGCTCAAAGGCAGTACACCACTGGGCCACAGCCATACAGCTCTGACAACATATGTGAATGTTTCTCTCTCCTTGATTGAAAGTAGTTTTGAAGCTGTCCCCTTTCTTCATCCTGATTAAACACATACATATACATTTCAGAATGTAGTAAGAGAAAACAGATTAAACAAAAATTAAGATTTAAAGCTAAATGTCTTAAATGACTTCAGTAGCTAATTATCATATTCAAGGCAAATCACTTCTGTGTTGTATTTCAGGTTTCAATTGTATGATTCATGCAGTACTGGTCCTAGAGGGCTGCAGGGTTTTCTGGTTTTTGCTGTTACTCAGCAATTAATTGGTCAGTTAAAGCAGTTGATTACAAATTACAGTTGATTCCTTGCACCGCTCAACTCCTACAATATTATTTTTATTGTAATCCAGCCTCCTGGTTTTGTTTTGCTTATACTATAAGGGAATGCTGTTAGTCTTCTAATTCAGTAGCCTAATTCATTTCAGTAAACCAGAGTATGATCTGTTCAACCCCTGGTAAGGCAATGTTTGCTCTATTTGATTTAATTGTACTATGTATGTCTAGGTCTTGTCTGTTTATGTAATGTGAATGATCAGGTTGGTATACTATGAAACAGGATGACTGAGTCAGCTGGATAACTGCACTGAGTAAAACCCAGAACAGCTCTTTTTACTTAAGTCCATGTTCCAGATTTGGGAGGGTTCCAGGTTTTATTTAGTGTAGTTATCAAGGTAAATCCTGCTTGGCAGTGTAGCCCCCTGCAAGTGGATATAGTATTAATGTGGTGTTTATCTTTATTTTTATTTTTTGAAAAGCACGCATTTGACGCTGCTTGCTGGATTGGTGCGTGCTGGGTGGTGACATGTTGTGCATGTTGGGCTGTTGCTCAGATGCGCGGTTGGTTTCTTTTTGTTTATATTTCTCTCTGATGTGTAGCCTGTTGACACTTGCTCAGAGTCCATGTATAAAGGCTATTAGATTGTATTTATTATGTGTAGCCTACAAGTTAATCAACAGAGGTGTTTGTAGTATAAGGATTGAAACTGACTTTCGCGCCTAGCCTTGCGTAGGCATGCATTTACTACAAATTCTGGAGCATCACCACTGAATAATGAAGCTGCCCTGTAGCAAGAAAAAATCTCTGGCGCTGCTCCTGATTCAATTTTCTAAATTCTCAGCATGACATGGTTATTAAAGCTGTTATAGCTCAAAGCATATTTGTAGGAGCCATATCTCAGTTAATGGTAAAATCAAAAGGCCAATGTATACTAAATGTATTTACTTATTTAGAATATGATGGTACTTTTTATTTGATGGCAACTTTATTTTTTGCTACTTTTATTTTAATAAACAATAGCCTGTGGGGCTATCCAATAAATTATAGCAATAACTGGTGAATCCATCTGTTAGCTACTGTCGAAAATATAGAAATCACATTGTAACTATCAAGAAGGATGATATATAGCCTAAATAAAGTCTTAGTAGCTTTGCTGGAAGACACTTTTTCAGCTCTTTGCTTTGGATAGTGTACACTGAAAAATAAATAGGATAAGATAAAGTAGCGATTTAATTAGGAATCAAGTAAGAAATTCAATAAATAGACTAAAAATTAGGAAGTAAATAACAGATATTACATTGTACTCATCTGGCGGAGTGAAGTGTATAAGAATTGTTTTCTCAACTTGTTTGCAAGATTTCCCTTGAGATTGTAAATCATAGAGACTTGAAACTTGGCACACATCACAAGTCAGTCCCTCCAGGATTTAGCGATGTCCCGATCACAACTATTAACGCAAAATCAACAAAACTCCACGAAAGTAGCAAGAGCTTGCATTTTTTACAATCACTGCAACTTTCCCATGAAAAATTGTCAAATCGCTGTGTTATGACCCCGGCTCGAAGGGGCCGCAACACAAATGATTTCAAACACAAATAGGCAACTTACAAAATGTTTTTATTAAAATATCTCCTCTGTTGTAGAGTCTCATAAAGCAGGGTCAGTTTTCCCGTCATTACTGAGCCTGAAAATGCTCATAATAAAAGCTTGTTTGGGCTCTGCTATCGCGAGTCTCCATGTTTATACATAGGCTACTTCCGGGTATCACACAAACCGAGGACAAACAGAATTACACCACAAATTACTACTCGTTAATTCTGATTTTCAGGTCCAAAAAAATAATTTTCAGTTTACAAATTATTGAGCCTTTTTTGTATGGTTACTCAGAACACAAGCTCCACAATATTTCCAGTTGTGTTATACAGTACTGTTTCATTCTCACTGAACTTACATTACATATGATTTTTTTATTGAATTACATATATATTTTTGAAATTGCTATTTTTATTTATATATATATATATATATATATAACCAGAGGGAGCTTTCACCAATTACCGCAAGTTCATCGCTACAAACACACACAAAACATCGCACAGATATGGAGTAGATGTGGATGGATCACTGCAAGGGTTATTTCTCTTGACTCATTTTCCTATAGAACTCTATGGGGGAAAAAGTCAGGAGAAACAACCCTTAAAGGGATCCATCCACATCTACTCCATATCTGGCCGCAGAGTGATGGTTTGGGGCTCGTTTGATACCTTAGACCCTTCATGACATACAGCCATTTGGCCAGTCATGTGTTCCATACATACCAGTGTAATTTACAACTGAATCTAGTCTCACCCCCCAATTCTCATAAAGATCACTTCAAATGCAGAGAGGTTATAGTATCGCTTGTAACAGTACCTGAAAATAAGATATCGAGAGTCTTTTGATGTTGATTGGTCACAAACTTCAGGAAGTAACAGCATGCAAAGGATATGCGACCAAATATGAAATATGATACTTTAAAAATATGTTAAAGCAAAGGGTATGAACACTTATGTAAATGAGAAATTTCAGTTTTCGATTTGCAAAGATTTCTAAAAACCTGTTTTCACTTTGTCATTATGGGCTATTTTGTGTAGAATTTTGAGACAAAACATGAACTCAATCTATTGTAGAATATGTCTGTAATGTAATAAAACGTGGAGAAGGTGAAAGGGGTATTCAGACTTTCTGGCTTGACTGTATAATGTGCACACGTGATGCTATTTCACCCAGCAGAGTAATCGCTACAATATTTCTCGCCACTTTGTTGTGTGTGGAAGCTTGCTAAGTAACAATTGCCAGAAAATTTACAGCTGTATAATCTTTGTGGGAAGCTCATTTTTATTTTTGAAATTCATTCTATATCATTTCACATGCAAACCGCACTTAATATCGGTTCATGATAGCTACATGACTACAAGGTAGGCCATGAAAGCCTCTGATTCAATTTGTAAAGGTTAACCCCACACAGCCCACTAAGCACAGCTCAGTCTGTGGGGGATAGGCACTCCATCTGTCGCTACGTAGCTTGGACGAAGATGCCGAAAACGGACAGCCACAGGGCCGATGTAGCTGTGGTAGCTGTGCTGTCTGGACAAAGCTGCAGTTAGCTAGCTTGCTAATATCTTCAGCTCAGTAAAAATGAAACCCCTTAGCTAACGTTAGTGTAGCTAGCTAGCCAGCACTGTCTGGCAAATTAAATCCATGATCATCATTATGTGTAAGCTGGACTGGTAATTACTCACGCATTCTCACATACACCAAACCCTCTGACCACATTACACCCGCCCTCATTCAGCTACACTGGCTACCAGTCCACTACGGCATTTGATTCAAAATCCACCTGCTGACTTACAAAGCCTAACACAACCTTGCACCCCCCTACCTTTCTGTAGTCCTTCAGGACTACACCCCAACCTACACTTTACGCTCCTCCTCTGCTGGTCTACTCACCATTCCTCCCACCCGACTCACTCCTGTTGGTCAGGGCCGGATCAGATTTTTAAAAAGAGTGTGTAGGCCTCATAGCTACTAGAAACTGTTTAACCAATGTTACTTAAGTTACTACTCTAAATGTTATTAATAGAAAAATAAACAAAGTAAGGCCAAGGGACAATTCACTTTCTGTACAAAATGTGAACACAGTGCCTTACAAGAAAGACATCAATAGAAAAATAATTACAACAATATTGTATCCAATACTCAATCCAATAAATTATAGCAATAACTGGTGAATCCATCTGTTAGCTACTGTCGAAAATATAGACATTACATTGTAACTATCAAGAAGGATAATATATAGCCTAAATCTGAACAGAGTGCAGGGCACTACAACATATTGACCCACATGGGGAGTGAACAAAGCTGATTGGTAAAAACAAATATATTGACTCTTTGTCGAGCCCCACCCAAGTCCAGCTATCCTTAGTTACTTTTGCTAATTTCGTCAAGCTTCAGAAAGCAAGTTTCCTCGCAAACCTGTACCTTTGCGAGGACCCGTCAGTTATAGCCTAGTTAACCTGCATTTGTATCCTACTTTGTATTGTACACAGATTACCCCCTTGCAAATCAAGCGAGTCTCGGTTAGGCTAATACAGTGTATTACATTTAATTCAGTTCATGGCCATGTCTGGGAAAAAACAGCTTTATTTTAAGTAGCCTAAAGGAAGCTAAACTATACATATTCGACCAATGCTTGCTGTATTTACTGTGCTCGACCAGTTGACACTATGCACATAACTCATAAATGCTTACAGGTAATGGTTAATCAATTAAAATAAGTTGTTGTATCATCTTTAGTCTAATTCTTTGCTAAGAACCTCCGTACAGTCAGAGTTTAATGTTACTTTTCTTTAACTTTGCACCGTTTTCATTTTTCTGCCCCATACTTTTCATTCATTGAGTCAAAAATCATGTATTTGAAGCGGTTTTCACAGATATGAATCTGGACACAATCCGTAGGCTACTTGAAGTTAAAATGTATATAGTAACTGTAAAAAACCTGTTTATTAACTAGCTACAATGGCTATGATATAACGTAGCCTGTTGGCTAATGAGGAAAATATTAGCGCAGAATGTCAGCTGTTGCTCTCAGCGTAACCAAGGTAACCCAGAGAAGCTTAACCTGTTGCTCTCAGCGTAACCCAGAGAAGCTTAACCTGCTGCTCTCAGCGTAACCCAGAGAAGCTTAACCTGCTGCTCTCAGCGTAACCCAGAGAAGCTTAACCTGTTGCTCTCAGCGTAACCCAGAGAAGCTTAACCTGTTGCTCTCAGCGTAACCCAGAGAAGCTTAACCTGTTGCTCTCAGCGTAACCCAGAGAAGCTTAACCTGTTGCTCTCAGCGTAACCCAGAGAAGCTTAACCTGTTGCTCTCAGCGTAACCCAGAGAAGCTTAACCTGTTGCTCTCAGCGTAACCCAGAGAAGCTTAACCTGCTGCTCTCAGCGTAACCCAGAGAAGCTTAACCTGTTGCTCTCAGCGTAACCCAGAGAAGCTTAACCTGTTGCTCTCAGCGTAACCCAGAGAAGCTTAACCTGCTGCTCTCAGCGTAACCCAGAGAAGCTTAACCTGTTGCTCTCAGCGTAACCCAGAGAAGCTTAACCTGTTGCTCTCAGCGTAACCCAGAGAAGCTTAACCTGCTGCTCTCAGCGTAACCCAGAGAAGCTTAACCTGCTGCTCTCAGCGTAACCCAGAGAAGCTTAACCTGCTGCTCTCAGCGTAACCCAGAGAAGCTTAACCTGTTGCTCTCAGCGTAACCCAGAGAAGCTTAACCTGTTGCTCTCAGCGTAACCCAGAGAAGCTTAACCTGTTGCTCTCAGCGTAACCCAGAGAAGCTTAACCTGCTGCTCTCAGCGTAACCCAGAGAAGCTTAACCTGCTGTCAGTGGAAGTGAGCAGCACTGCCATAACATGGCAGAACTGTTTGTAGCCTATCGTGCACAGCTAACGTTACAAAACAATTTAATTGAACATCATTTTAATATTTATTCTTTACCTAACCTATGTAACATGGACAATTTATTTGCTAATCTTTGCTCCCCGTGCGCACCGTTTAACCATTTTTATTTAGTTTTGATATAGCCTACAGAGCTACAACCTTTCGTTTTAGTTAGGCTACAATCCTCAAATTAGAAAGTAATGATTTCTAAACGGAAGCTTTACGGAGTCCGTGGTGGTTAACAACAATGCTATGCACAGGAGCGCTCTGATTGGTGGTGTCAGCTAGCCAGTGCTTTGTGTTGGGGAAGGAAACAAAAAACGTTGGGTTGGTGCCCCCTTAGTGCCCCTGGGGACGTGCCCAATTGCCCATATGGTAGATCCGGCCCTGCTGTTGGTGCACGAGCAATCAGTGCTCCCTCCCCACTCACATCAAACATGCAGATACACTACCCTCCTTCAAAAAACTGCTCAAAACACCCCCCCCCCCCCCTTCCTGTGGTGGGTGGACCCAGAACTGTCTAGGGGGTCCGGGGGCATGGCCCCCCGGAAGTAATTTTTGTTCATTTCAACAGCTAAATGTATCAATTTCGTATTCTTTGAGAATAAAATTTTAAGACTAGATCCACAATTTGTTGTTATTGGAACATGGGGAATGGAAATAAATACAATTATAGTTAGCTGACTTTTTTGGATAGACAGCTGGCTAACATGCACAAATATAGTCCGATGAAACGCAACAGGTTGCGTTACATTGTGCTGATATCTCCCTTGAATAATGTCTGTATTATCTTCCACGATACTACAATATACATAAACCAGTATATATTTTATTTTGTTAGCAAGCGAGATAACATTAGCTTAGTTGCGGCTAAAATGTTTTATAGCCGCTTGCTTGCTAGCTAAAGTTGTACAAAGTTGTTACATTAGCTTATGCAAAATCAATATCGTAACACAGCCAAGAGCTTGGCTCGCTTGATGCTTGAACAATATATCCATTATAGTGTAGGCTACCACAGAAGGTTGAACTTTCACAAACATACTAACCACGTCTAATCTTCTCAGAATCGTGAGGAGATACAGCCAGTCAGTGATGAGAGCCAGAGAAGCATTTTATGAAACGACAGGGCTACAGTACGCACATACACCAATTTTTATTTTTGATATCTTTTGATCAATTTGAAACTGTGGCGGTATAAATTCATTAATGGGATAAATACATTCATGGGAAACACTGGTTTCTATGCTTGTATGCTCCTATTTTTGATGTCTATATTGTATCTGTTTCATCTAATTGTTTTATAAGGTATAATTTTATTAATTGCATTTTTCCTGCCTCAAACCCACACCAAAATCCCGCTGTTGGAGTCACAAGGACCAGTGGATTGTAAATGACAGCTGAGCGGACAATCCAACAGAACACAGAGGAGTGTAAATGACAGCTGAGCGGACAATCCAACAGAACACAGAGGAGTGTAAATGACAGCTGAGCGGACAATCCAACAGAACACAGAGGAGTGTAAATGACAGCTAAGCGGACAATCCAACAGAACACAGAGGAGTGTAAATGACAGCTGAGCGGACAATCCAACAGAACACAGAGGAGTGTAAATGACAGCTGAGCGGACAATCCAACAGAACACAGAGGAGTGTAAATGACAGCTGAGCGGACAATCCAACAGAACACAGAGGAGTGTAAATGACAGCTGAGCGGACAATCCAACAGAACACAGAGGAGTGTAAATGACAGCTGAGCGGACAATCCAACAGAACACAGAGGAGTGTAAATGACAGCTGAGCGGACAATCCAACAGAACACAGAGGAGTGTAAATGACAGTGGACATGGGACATCCAAGCCTTTTGGGTAAACCTTTGACTCCTAACGACATCACTGGACTTGCCTAGAACAGGAACCCAGGATTTCTCATGGGAAAGCAGATGACCGGTGACAGGTTCAAACAGGAACATATTCTGAACTGAAGCTGCATATGTATAAAGCATCTTATGTATGTGCATACAAATAACTGAATAACATGATAAATGTGGTAGATATCAATTGAAGGGGTATGTGAAAGTACAAGACGGGGCAAAATAAATGGGAAGGAATAAAGAACGTGTTTAGAAAGAGGATCGAAGGTTATCAAAGCTGTGCTTGTCTGCATAAGTGTCTAGATCTGAGTTGCCATCACATGGACCTGGGGCCACATGTATAAAACTCTGAGTAAAAGAATGTGTCAAAGAACGCTCAAGGTGAAAGTCGGAAATCTGCTTAAAAAAGTAGCATTTTCTACATCTGCCTTTTGGTCACGGTGTCGCCATATCACACGGACCCCAAACATTACGAATGTATGGTGTCCATCGTGTGCAGACGTACGCAGATTCTCACAGCACGTGTTATATTATACATCTGAATTTCTGCGTGGAACCTCGCTTTCTGAGGGCATTTTTCTGCTCAGCACTGTTAATACATGTGGCCCCTGGTATCTAGAGAAATGATAGGTAAAATCTTAAGATCACGTGCTGTTGTATAAAGTATCTCATTACTATCACTAGATCGGGGGGGGGGAGTAGACAATACAGATTAACGTTAGAAAAAAGTGTTTAAAAACGGAGCTGTGTGCTACTGCTGGCTAATGTTATCCGACAACGTTTGGAGCGTTGTGCTGCTCGTCCGGAGGGAATTATGGGACGTCCAGTTTTTAAACAGTGCCAGCGCTGGTATATTCACAAAAAATACTAAAACGTAAACTATACGCACCCCCCAAAAAAGGATGCTGAATAGCGGCCCAATAAATCATATATTAAAGGGTAACCTACACCCACCGTTTCAGCCTGTCTCCACCCACGAAACAATTTCGAAAAATACTTTGTCTGGTGAGTGAGGGAGAGGGGTGTGGGCAGAGGAGCTGCCATCGTCATTTGCATAAATGAACGCAACTACATCGTACAAATGATTACGTATAACTCGGATCAAACTAGACATTGCACATCAAATATGAATCAAGATTCAGCAACTGCGCATGGCCTATTTCTCCCTGAAATATCTTCAGAAAAATATTTTAGTGGATGATTTAGGTGGAATAAGAGTTTATGAACAGGACGCAACGTTGTTCCGGTTTAAAAACATGGAGCCGAAAAGGAAATAACGTAGTGGGTCTAACCATTCAGGTGCTGGCTGTTTCTGTTGTGGGCGACAACAATTATCCATATGACGTAGAGGTACTGTCAGGCCAAAATGTGTCCGGGCACGTCATCGGAATGCTTGGAATGTCGTTGCTATGCCAACAGACGCGCTAGCATTGTGATGAGTTCGCACTTGCTTTTACCCAGAATCGCCGGGTGACAAGCTCGCACTTGCTTTTACCTCAGAATCGCCGGAGATCGTCGGACGGAGATAGATCACTACATCACTCAAATAACCATCACTATCACTCAGATAACCTTTATAATTTCCCTTTGTATAGGCTACTAAGCTTTATATTGTTCATTGTTTTCTATTTTAGATTGTGTTGGTGATTAATTTCACCTCAGAATCGCCGGAGATAGACAGATCTATATCAGATAACCTTTATAATTTCCTTTTGTATAGGCTACTGTGCTTTATATTGTTAATTGTTTTCGATTTTAGATTGTGTTAACTAGTGATTCATTTTGAAGTAGATAGTCTTTTACTGAAACTAACTAGCTAGCAATACTACATAGTAGTTTCCTGGTCAAATGTTGCTTTATAAAAAAACGAGCATCCGTTAATAATGTTAACAACGCCGGATAAAAAATAAAAAAAACGCATTAGCCTGTTCGCACTGCAAGTTAAACCAGTGAGGTGGAAAGAGTAAGTAGGCCTATCGCGTTGTTGAATAGCCCAATAAAACTAATCTAATGTCACGTCGATCAGTACACCTAATTGTTATTTTTTTGTGGGCTTATTGGTAGTTTTTCTGATGACCGATTATTTATTTTTTTACTGTATTTGCTATGCGATCACGTTCACCCAATGAAAATGCCTTTGTAATCAGGCACGTTTCCTAAAAATGTTTTGTTACGTTGAATATTGTTTTCAATAAATGTTATTTGTTAACTTTTATTTAGTGAGTTGTCATGTTTTGTAGGATAATGTGCAATGTTGTCATGTTTCGTAGGATAATGTGCAATGTTCATATATTGTTAATGCAAGGCGCAAAGTGCCACATTTCAGCAGCATTTAAAATACGATTTGGTTATTGAAGAATGTGATTAACGGTTTCAAATGGCTCTTATAATATACGCAATATTTTTTCGGACAATGTTTAACTTTATAGATTAAATTGTGCTCAATTTTGACTGTTTTCTAATCATCCAATTGTGGGATGGACTAGCGTTTATTTTAGCATGCCAACAGGGTTACCCATTGTTAGCTAGCAAGCCAACAAGGTTAGCTAGCATACCAACGTTAGATTATTTTAGATTTATTTTGAAGTAGCTAGATTAGTCTTTTACTGAAACTAATTCATGTTGGTATAGCAACTACATTCCAAGCATTCCGATGACGTGCCCGGACACATTTTGGCGATGTGCCCGGACACATTTTGGCGATTCAGCAGCACAAAGACGTTTTTCTACCAGTTTCTCCTGATTTATGTTATTATTTCAGAATTGTTTAAATAACAGAATGGATGAATAAGTTTCATTATAAGGTAGGCATACAAACACATTTACAGCAAAAAAAGGGATCTAGGGTGTAGTTACCCTTTTAAAAAAAAAAACACTGCACCCTGATGAAGGCATACTGCCGAAACAGGCTGGTGACTTTACAATAAAAACTTTACCCGGATAAACCAGCAAATCGGGCGCATAGACACAGTACAACGAAGACTGGATGATCAGAATCTTCATGGTGCAATATGCCAATTGTCTTTCTCGGTCAGTCATCCAGATTTCAGATCGTTCCCTCGGCTCCTTGAAATCCACAAAAAGTCGGGAGACTGCATGCTATTCCAGTGACAAAAAAGTTTTGGTTTCCTTAACGTTAATTGTTGATTAAAAACGTTAGCTAACGTTAACTTTGCTTATACATGATTTCAGTAGCTTAACTGCATTAACTTAACGTTAGCTTGCTAATGTTATCTCAGTCTTAGTTAGCTAACATTATCTCTAGGCTATGTAATATGTTTGGGCCACCAGATGGCCAGTGGGAAAAAAATCTTTAGTGTCTAACCCTGCCAATGCACAGAGACAGTTTTCTACTTTTCTCATAGAAACAGTTAGCTAAAACAACTAGCTAACGTTATACCAGTCTGATCTTCAAACGCGATTCAATTATATTAAATTGTCTGCATCCTTACGTGGTGCGGCATCAGGTTCAAAGCGAAACGGCTCAATAAACATATCTTTGCCCATTTGTCCTTGCTCAAAATACTCAAATTTGTCTTCCTCATCAGAACTGTTGGATTTGTGAGTGTCTGCCATTGTTTTATACTGATACCGGTGTTAATCAGCTTGCCCCCCTAGTCCGAGCCAAGCTCTGCATAAGTGCATACTGGGACACCTCTACCACCGATATACATTAAATTTCACATATAAAAATAGAAAGCTAGGATTCCAGTGCATTGCAAATATAGCTAATTTAAAATGATAGACATTTACAATTTACATTTACAGACTAATATTGTACACAGTACTGTATGTACAGTAGGGAAATATTTGCATTTCCTCCACGTATGACGTCATACATCTATGATTCTATTGTCAGCGGATTTTTCAACGGTTTTTTCAAACTTCGCTAATTATATATAATTTACATGGTTATATAAAAAAAAGAAATTTATATTGTTGTCTAGATGCCGGTCTAGTTTGTAAATATAAAAGTTGTCCATTATCTGGGACACTTGGGGAGAATCTGCTTAAGAGTCTTCTCGTATGAGCATTGTGGGCACAGATCAATATTCCCTTTGTGTTCCTTTTTGTTAGAGTGTATGTTTTTTTTTCTCTTGGTATAAAATAGCATTATTTGATTGTCTTGTAAATAAAATGTCCACCCTTTTCCATCACGGTACAGCCTATTCTTGGTTATTTCCAACTGTCATGTCACTGTTTTCCATTTTTCAGTGCATCTAAGGGATGTGGTTCACATATACGCTGACCGGGATGTGTATCTCTGCGAGAAGCAATCACTGTATTGGTCTCATATTTAGTTTAGGGGTAACACCACTAACGGGTTACTCAATGGGCATATTGCTTGTTCCACTAGTCGGTTGTCCAGCTGCTCCGGGATAGCCGTTAGTCAGTGTCCAGATGGATCCTAGTGTTATTTCATATAATAATAGAGGGGTCATAGTCAAAAAGTTCATTATTTTTTGTCACTCATTTCAGAAAGTGAAACTCATATATTATATAGATTCATTACACAGTGAAATATTTCAAGCCTTTATTTCTTGTAATTTTGATGATTATGGCTTACAGCTAATGAAACCCAAAATTCAGTGTCTCAGAAAATTAGAATATTTTGCTTTAACATATTTTTAAAGTATCATATTTAATATTTGGTCGCATATACTTTGCATGCTGTTACTTCCTGAAGTCTGTGACCAATCAACATCAAAAGACTCTCGATATCTTATTTTCAGGTACTGTTACAAGCGATACTATAACCTCTCTGCATTTGAACTGATCTCTATGGGAATTTGGGGGTGAGACTAGATTCAGCTGTAAATTACACTGGTACAGTATGGAGCACATGGCTGGCTAAATGGCTGTAAGTCATCAAGGGTCTGAGCTATCGAACGAGCCCCAAACCATTATTTCAACTCCTCAGATAAATAACTGACAACCTCTACAAGAGGGACATTTTGTTCCTGCCTTTAACAATAGAAGGTGAATGATTGTTGTACAAACATATTACCGTCAATGTAAAAATACCAGTGGTACCACCGCTGGTATCTGATTTTATCTGGCGGAAAAAAGGTAAATTACAAACGGGCAGGCCCCGCACATCCATTGTCTGCCTAGACATGTAAATTTCAATTGATTATTTCAATTAAATGTCAGAGATGGGCGTTCAAACATAAAATCAAAAAAGAAAGGGATTCTACGCCACGCTGGGCCCTAAATACCTTCCTGTTCTGCGAGGTAATAAAGTTCTTACAGTCTGGTGCCCTCTTAGATCGTATAGACAGATAATGAGCTCAAGACCTTTTCTTTGATATGTGTGTGGGGTGGGACAGAGAGAGAGAGAGAGAGAGAGAGAAAGAGAGAGGAGAGAGAGAGAAAGAGACAGAGAGAGAGACAGAGAGACAGAGAGAGAGACAGAGAGAGAGCGAGACAGAGAGAGAGAGAGAGAGCGCGAGCGAGCGAGAGAGAGCGCGAGAGAGACAGGAGAGAGAGAGCGAGAGAGAGCGCGAGAGAGAGACAGAGAGAGAGAGAGAGAGAGAGTGAGAGAGAGCGCGAGAGCGAGCGAACGAGCGAGAGAGAGAGAGAGAAAGAGAGAGGAGAGAGAGAGAGAGACAGACAGGCGAGAGAGAGAGAGAGAGACAGACAGGCGAGAGAGAGAGAGAGAGAGAGACATTTAAGACAAAATCCCAACATCGGTAACCATCCCAGCCCTAGCACCTTATATTTGGAACGAAATGCTTGAGTCATTAAAGCTGACCACCTCGGTGTCTTTTGAACGTTTAAATGGTTCAGAATCATATTTCAGAAATAATTGTAGTTTGGGCTGAGCTAGGCTTGCCTAGTCTTGTTTTTCAAAAAGTACCTTCATTCAGATAGTCAACTAATTTTATTTTGAATGTCATTGCGAGTGTTTTGTAAATAATCACATGGTGTTGCAAATTTTCTACAGGTCTAACTCATTGTCTGTTCCTGCTATATGTGTCACACAATCATACCTGGCATGCAAAAACCCTGACGAAGGCAGCCTGCTGCCGAAACGTTGGCAAAATAAATTAATTGCATTGGAGACAAGTTTGCGACCTTTGCTTAACAATTAAGATTATATGTCCTTAGGTCAGCACCTCAATAAAAAAGGTGTGCGTTTTGTTTTCTTTTCTTTTCAATTCCTGGGGGGTAAACACATAAGTAGTTACCTCCTGAATGAGCCAAGCAGTTTGATAGGCTAGAGGAAAAAATTTAGTATTCCAGACAGAATAAAAGCTTGGACCAGGGTTCTTACACTAATTTTAAAAAATTAAAAAACTTCACCTCTTTATCCCAAATTTGGAATGCCCAATTGTATTAATCACAGCTCATTTCCATATACTTGGCATCAAGTTTTGAGTGCAGACAAGCATGTGCTTCCCTTAAGCATGTAATGTCAGCCACTGCTTCATCACACTACAGTACACAAGTCTGACTCACAGACATGATTACCCTTAAACCAGGGTACTTCCTTAAAACACAACACAATGTGGTCTAATATTTATTAATCACAAGTAACCAATTAAAACATACACAAAAGGATATGATGGAGCTAGCTTAAGACAGTGAAAAAAGAAATGCACAGCATTATTCAAACACAGAAAATATGCATAAAGTATAATTCTTATGATCCCACATTTCTTGTTTAGAAATAAGATGGTATGACGACCTGCAGGAATATCAGATACCTTTTTCTGAATTGCTGTAGAATAAAAGTGACAAGACAACTGCTAAAAATTAAAACCAAACGTTACCATTGGAGGCTGCGTCCATAAATGTTCACATTTTCATATTAAATACCAAAGTCCCTACTCCCCACATCTGGTGTAATATGAAAATTATACAATGAGGTCAGAGAGCTAGACTGTAGCAATTGTGCAATCCTATATATTCACTGGTTATACTAACACTAAAACATTAACACACACACTAAATTGACAAAATATAAAAATAGATACCCTTGTTCCCCAGGGTATTCAATATTTTGAACACACCCAAAAATATAAGTGAATCCTTCATTTGAACATTTTAACACAATTGTCAAGTACATAAACGAAGAGAAGATGACCAGCCTACGGTCCACTAATACTGGTCAGCACAGCTCCACTGATTAGTGCAGTTTAATATGCAGCAGTGTCTCATGGGCCCCAGGAGGAAGCTGGTATATGTGGGATTACATTAAGGAGAACACTCGTCCAAATGTCACTTCTATAAAACAAAGACAAATCAATTTTAGCCTTATAAATTCACTTATTGTATCTGAAGTATCTGTCCTGGTATAAAGGATATCATCTGCTCCTAAATTCACATGTTGTCTCTGAAGTATCTGTCCTGGTATAAAGGATATCATCTGCTCCTAAATTCACATATTGTATCTGAAGTATCTGTCCTGGTATAAAGGATATCATCTGCTCCTAAATTCACATGTTGTCTCTGAAGAATCTGTCCTGGTATAAAGGATATCATCTGCTCCTAAATTCACATATTGTATCTGAAGTATCTGTCCTGGTATAAAGGATATCATCTGCTCCTAAATTCACATATTGTATCTGAAGAATCTGTCCTGGTATAAAGGATATCATCTGCTCCTAAATTCACATATTGTATCTGAAGTATCTGTCCTGGTATAAAGGATATCATCTGCTCCTAAATTCACATATTGTATCTGAAGTATCTGTCCTGGTATAAAGGATATCATCTGCTCCTAAATCCACATATTGTATCTGAAGTATCTGTCCTGGTATAAAGGATATCATCTGCTCCTAAATTCACATATTGTATCTGAAGTATCTGTCCTGGTATAAAGGATATCATCTGCTCCTAAATTCACATATTGTATCTGAAGTATCTGTCCTGGTATAAAGGATATCATCTGCTCCTGCTCGAGATGGGCCAACAGCATTCCCAGGGGGGCGTAGCGCTGCACGGTGGGGGTGGAGCCCAGCATCAGTAGTTTGACTTTAGCCCGAGTGATGGCCACATTTAGTCGGCGCCAGTCTTTCAGCAGCTCACCCAGCTGTCAAGAGATGGAACAGTTACACCTACTGTAGCATGACATAAATTATGGTTAGAGGGCAAACTCCACAGAAAATATATAGGCTACTTTCAGAAGAATAAAAAATGTACCAAACATCAATGACAGTTTCAAACATTTGATACATTGAACATTTACTGATTGTCAGTGAAAATAATAAAAGACCATACCATGAACCAAAACACCATTAATTCTGGGAACTACATTTTGTAAACACTCACATTGCCCTCTATGTTGCTTCTGACAAGGGAGACAATGATGACACCTTTGTCCCGCCCTTGGTACTTGTCAACGGTGTTAACCTCCACCGCACTGAAGGCTGGGGACCTTAATAGGCCTAAGATGGTCTTCAGTTGCTGTCTGTAGGGAGCGATGACTCCGATATCACCTGCTTTACAGCCAGCCTGAAGCACAGTCATCTTCCATTATACTCCAGTGATGATAAAAAATTGTGGCCACAAGCAACAATGCCCGCTGATTAAACCTAACATGCAGGGTCCAAAATTAACTTTTTAGCTCACCGGCCAAATGTCTGGTAGATTTAAAAAATCTACCTGCCAAACATTTTTTTTTACCAGCCAAAAAATCTAACGCATACAGCCTTTATGGCGGTGAATAAAAACAGTGGTTTGAGCAAATTTTAAGTGAAAAAATTTTTATTAAAATAATTTATATTAAATGTTCACTGCAACAAAGACTGCCTACATGGCATACAGGAGTGAGAATAGTAGCCTACAAAGTGCATAAATAGTAGGCTATTAGAACAAATTAGCTACAGAAACATACAAAGTTTTCAATCAACTAATTTTTCTCATCCAATCTACAGAAATCAAATAATATTCATGTTGGTGAAAATAGTCAATATTAACGTTATTAAAAGAAAGGTGATTTTAAAACGTGAATTACATTGCTAGTTAATTATTGTTGCTATACAGACATTAGCCTACATAAAGAAGGAATGGGCATACCAGTAGCCTACGTTAACTAAGTTAACCAGCCAGGTTTGCTGGGCAAATAACAGATAGCTAACGTTAGCCAACCAGATAACGTTAACGTTCATTAAAAGCTATCAAGTGTTTGTGTGCGGTTGTTAACGTAAACTCAAACTTACTCGCACATCCACTCGAAAATGAAACGGACATGCAGCGAACAACACTTCGACTTTACACAATCTTTTACAGGTTCCAGTTTCAGTGCCCATAACAATGGGATTAGCCTATTGCAGGCATTTTCTGTGGCGCATAAACGGCACTGGGAGCAGAACGTTGACATTATTTAACGTTATTTGTCATACCCGATGCAACTCCGTGTTTTCCCCATTCTCATCAATGTGCCATTTCTCATTAAAAAATGGTGTTTCTTGATTGCACGACTTGCGAGATAGACGCACAGTTTACGGAGCCCTTTGAGGACAGAGCTGGAACGTGTTAGCCTACTTTATATTTTATAGGTTGAAAGAATAGAATAACTTATTTTTCCGTTAGGGAACTTCAGTTGTAGTCACCAGCAACAAAAAAAAAAAACATACAGTGGGACAAACCCACACAAACAAACATCAAATAAAGACATTCAATAGAATCATTGCATTCATCAAACTAATTAAGTGAATTAAAGTGGAATACAGCCACAAAATGTTATGATTAAAAATAGCCCCCGCTGTCCCGAGATGTCATCAAGCAGTCCAACACACAAACTCCGCCTCCACGACTTTCTTCCATAGGCTACACGACTACATTGATACAAAGGAAAAAGCGCTAACTTTGCAATGTCGTCTTCTAATTTTTGTTTTTAATACACCCGCCAGTGGCTGGTGACACTGCAAAATTTTGCCGCCAATTTACCCGCATTTGGCGCCTGGCGGGTGTTAATTTTGGACCCTGCTAACATGTAAGGCTACTTACGACATGTCACTAAAATAAAGCAGTGTGCCCTCACCTTTAATAGAAGACTGACTATGCAGTGAACAAGAGCAGCCTCTGCATGGTTGGTGATCCCCCCTTTCTCCAAAGTCTCTGGGGCAGGGACCTAAAGGAAGAGCAGCACACATTTAACACCCTCATCTATCAGCTTCAAAACAAAAAAACTAAAGATCAGGATAGAAAAGTTACCTTCTTGCCAGACAACCCTTGCAAGAGGTTTGTAACCTTAAAGGTATTGCCTGGTTAAATAAAGGTTAATAGAGCTTTCTGCTCTGAATGTCCTGTCGAAATTTTTACATGTATACTACCCCCCCTTATATTTTATATTCTTCAAAGTAGCCACCCTTTGTCTTGATAACGGCTTTGCACATTCTCTCAACCAACGTCTGTGGTAAACTGGCATTCCGTGGGGAAACAGGTGATGCTATCATGACTCTGTATGAAAGGATATCAAAAAACTATTGATATGTTATTTCCAGGTACTCTTCAAAGCGATACTATAACCTCAGCATTTGAATGGATCTCTATGGGAATTGGGGGGTGTGACTAGATTCAGCTGTAAATTACATGGGAATAGTATGGAACCCATGATTGGCTAAATGGCTGTAAGTCAGCAAGGGTCTTAGGTATCAAACAAGCCTTAAAACATCACTCTGCTGCCAGATATGCAGTAGATATGGATAGATCTTTTTAAGGGTTGTTTCTCCTGACCTATTTTTCCATAGAGATCCAAAAGAAAAATCAGTCAGGAGAAACAACCCTTAAAAATATCCGGCCGCCGCGGTGGTACAGCGGTAAAGACCGCTGACTTTCAGTCAGCGCAGTTGTACTCCGAGGATCGGGGTTCGCGCCCCGGTCCTGCCATAGCCGAGCGTGGCCGGTGCCCTGTGGAGGCGACAATTGGCGGTCGCTTCCGGGTGGGGGGAGGGGCTCGGAGAGAACCGCTGCGCACAGGGGGACCCAGGGCGTGTCACGGTCAGGAGCTGCGCCCTGTAGAGGACGTAGCGTCCTTCCTGAAAAAAGTGCCGATTGACGGGGTTGTGCAGCGGTGGTTCTCTAGCGGTTGCTACACGGGGGGGAATTGAATTAGAATAGGGGTTCATTTGGCTACTAAATTGGGAGAAAAAGGGAAAAAATCAGAAACAAATTTTAAATAAAAAAAAAACAAAAAAAAAATATCCATCCATATGTACTGCATATCTTAGACTGTCAAGACCAGAAATTAAATGGAAATGGGAGCTATTACCTGAATTCAAGAAGGCGTGAGACCTTCATCTCAGAATGGATTGGCTGCAAAAGACTTTAATGCAAATTAAATACTTGAGGAATCCCAAGAAAGCTAGGAAATGGCTTATTTATTTATTTATTTTAAGCTACGACAACTGTGATTTAATAGCCTACTCTGGAGTACAGCAGGCTAACCCAGGGGTTCCCCACCTTTTCCATGCCAAGGACCCCCAAATAGCCGTAGCCTCTGGCTGGGGCCCCCCTATTGCGAAATGGCTTTAAAAAAATAACTTTTAAATTACACTGGCAAATATTTAAAAATCAAACATACAGCTTCTTAATACACAACACAATATTTTTGATTCCATAATCGGGCCGTTGGCAGCTCAACGTAACGATTTGACTGACAGGCAGATGGTTAGTTATTGGCTGCAATTGAAAGAAGGGCATGGCAAAGACCTCATTTCGATATGAAAGGATTTATAACAATTTATATTTTATTTTAAACCGGCACAATAATCTTATGAATTGAAATTATTTTTTTTATAAATTTTATTTTATTATAATTTTTTTTTTTTGCATTTTCCATTTTCCTCTCCCTTCCAATTGGCCCCCCTGGCGCCCCCTGGCGGCCCCCACTTTGAAAACCCTGTCAGTCAAATCATTACGTTGAGCTGCCAACGGCCCAATTATGGAATCAAAATAGGGTCAAAAGTATTGTGTCGTGTATTAAGAAGCTGTATGTTTGATTTTTTTATATTTGCCAGTGTAATTTAAATTTTTTTTAAAGCCATTTCGCAATAGAGGGGCCCCACCCAGAGGCTACGGCTATTTGGGGGTCCTTGGGATGGAAACGTTTGGGAACCCCTGTGTTAAACAAACAAATATGGTGTTTTCTGAAGAATCCTGAAGGTTTTTGCCTAGATGCAGAGCGGGCAGGCCTAAATGCCTGAAAGGCAACTGACTGGCTCTGTTTCTCCATGGCGGCCTGTCCCCAATTGTTGATAAGCGCATGCACAAAATTAAAATTTTGCGGTAAAAAGTTGAAAAACCTGCGCAAAATTCTAATTTTAAGTAATTACGGTAAAAGGTTTGCTGTCTAACCCTGCATGAGTTTATGGTGGGAGGATGTATTTCGGAGGTGGTAAATGCGGCGTTCGAGCTGCGCAACTGGGGACTTGGCACCATGGACACCCTTTGCAAGTAAGTTTTGGCTTTGCTACCAAACATAGCCAAAACAGCTAACTACAACCATAATGTTTTAACTTTTAATTGTATATGTTTATCATTGAGTATCAGTATGTTGGCCAATACAAAAGCATTTCATGATGAAAAACAAAAGAAAGCTACACTAGAGTAGCTAAGTGATGATATATAAATGTGCAAAAAGTTGTGATATCTGATCAAAAAAACATTTCCAACGTACAAAAAAGCCAAGTTACTCACGCATAGCCTACAAAGCAGTGTCTGTAAGTCATTAATTAAAACCTGCAAAAACTAGATCTGCCGTTAAAAGTATTGACATCAAAATGAGGCCAAGTTACAACAAACAGTATTGCCTATCGTAGCTCACACTAAAACTAGTTTTATTCCAAATCAATGTTACCCAATCTCTCCTAAATTATTTAATGTAATTTGGTCACTCAAAGTTCAGATGTCAACTAACAAAAATTGAGTCATGGAACAACACTTAATTTCAATGATTGTTTTACACAGTTGAGGAGAAACGATATGCTTATACTTGGTTTCCAAGTTAATTTTAGAAAATGTACAGGTTTTAAAATGTTCTATGCTGGTATGAATTTTCCTAGCAGCATATAACATTTGAATTGACAAACAGAAATTTATACCAAGGAACATGATTTACAATTGAGCAAGGGGGGATTAATAAGTACAGATAATTTTTTTTTAATATGTACACCTAGTAAATACCAAAAATATTTTATGTAACAAACCTATCCAGACATAGGTTAGACCCATGAATGTAGCCTACTGAATGTTTGTGCATCAGATGAAGCCAAAGAACTAAAGTACTAATTGTTTTAACATGTTGAATAATAACAAATGTTATTTGTGAACAGTTTCTATTCAAATACAAATATTACAATATAATAACAATCTAATAATTTATTGTTATTATTATGCATGCTGTGCTTTTCATACACCCAAAGAACCGTACGCAGACAATTGTTCAACTCAAACATAAACTATACTGTACTCATTTCCGTACATTTGTAAGTGTAACGCATGTGAATTGCAAATTATTGCCACTATAAATAATCACCATTTTGCACTTTGATGTGCCACAAAGTTTCAATGACCACATTACCACAGATTCACAGATTGTAAGATGAAAAAACACAGGGCCAAATTACATTAAATAATTTAGGAGAGATTGGGTAGCATTTGGAATAGAGCTGGTTTAAGCAATTGTGAGCTACGATAGGCAATACTTTTTGTTGTAACTTGGCCTCATTTTGGCATCAATACTTTTAACGGCAGACCTAGTTTTTGCAAGTTTTAATTAATGACTTATAGACACTGCTTTGTAGGCTATGCGTGAGTAACATTGGAAACGTTTTTTTTTGATCAGATAGATAATTACTGCAAACGATGTTGTCTCCTCAAAATGCGTTCTGGACCGATGGCTTAGCTCAAGCGACGGTTAAAAGCAGTAAAAAAAAGTTTGCCTTCATTCTGAAACAGTGGTGATCTGCCCATTCAAAAAGCCCCCTCAGATTTGGCCAGATTTCAGATTAAGCTTTCTCAGAATCTATCTCAGCTACATATGTATAAATAGCCTAAGTCAATTTTATTTAATTTACAAATGTTATTATACATCCAAAATAGGGATGTTAACAGTTAATCGACTATCGATTAATTGCTAATAAGAATTTAATCGATAAGATTTCAAATGAAACAATTAACTGAACAATCTGCGGTCTTGTTTCAACTGAAGTTTTTGTGTGAAACGTAATCATGGTTTAAGGTCTCCACGCGAGGGCGCCAAATTCAGCCTAGTAGTGTAAGGCGTGAAGTTGAGCCTACACACAAAGTGGATCGCAACCTACCATCACCTCAGTGTTGGCAAAGAGGGTATGTGACGATAGACGAGCGGAGTAGTGGTGGGAATTACGAATCACTTTACTGATTCGAATAGTTCAGTACAAAGATTCTAGTCACTGACTATGTGATTTGTTCACTGGGGTCAGTTGCGCAAGCGCACGAATATTCCAACAGCATGCATGATCAGTTCACTATAGCTACTCGTAGATCAGTATATCATTCGTAGGTATTGTGCAAAATGATTCCAGTCAAAAGCACTGCAAGTAAAAAATATAAACTTTTTCTATAAACCTCGTATGAACTTTTTGTATTTTTTCCTTGTAGTGATATAGTTTTATGGATTAGGTTTATATGGCCGCTCCAGGTGAGCGTTTTAAATATGGATTAGAAACTACGGAAATATATGACAATTTGTGTGTTCTCAAATTCTGACCATTTCGTGGTAAGTAACCTATTGTAAAACATTGCGTTTTCAAATGGTAAAGTTGTCAAAAGGGTGACAAGGGCCATAGTTTATCCTCTTTTTTTTATTTTTTAAAGCAGATGATTCTTTTCTCCCAAATTGAATGTCGATGTTCAGTCATCCAGCTAGGTGCACTGATGTAGCATAGTGCTATTAATCACCCAGTTCGTCAGTAGTAGGCTACTAGATTAAAATAGCGGTTCAGATTAAAATAGCAATCATTCACGCAGTGCGTGATCTAGACTCAAATTACCTGACAACAAATAAAGAAAATGGCTTTAGCTAAACTTCTTACTGCATTTCAAGTATAAAGAAGAAACAAACGTATAGCCACATATTGGTTATATTTGTGTAGCCTATATAAAACATGGTTATAGCATATTAGGCCTTCTTAAAATAGCCTACATTTATTGTGCTATTTCGATACAAAAGAAAACACGAATGTGCTTCATTTAATCAATATCATTATTACAGATTTGAAATGGTTTAATAACGGGGAGACTTTCATTAACTCTTAGTTTGATAGTTACAGAATAGGCCTACATGGAAAATGTACAATATAGCCTACAGTAGCCTATGCGATTTTGATTAGAAATGCTTGAACCGTTTTGCTTTCGGTAACGTTACGTTGGGTGGATGTCAGATGCCAGTAGGTAGGCTACAGGTTCCGATCAAGATTGCAGGCTATATTTTTAAAATGTGAAACTACCAAAAAACAGTTGACCGGGCTATATTATTTTACTAATACCCCCGCCATTTGTTGCTAACTAATTTATTAGGCTATTGAGTAGCCCGTAGCCTATGCAGAGAGTAACTGATTCGGTTGACAATTATGTAGGCTACTGCGGTGCGATAGTCAGCAGTTCATATAGGCTAGTCAGTTCAGTAGGACTGAGGTTGATGGTTGAAAAGGACATGATGCCAATAAGCACCATTGACGGTGAGGGATTTCGAGAGCTAATAAACGGGCTGCGCACACGACTCGCTCCCGACCACGTAGCTTAAATGTTCTTGAATAAAAATACGTAGGTCTGTCTAGTATGCATATGAGAAGCCTATTCAAAACATAATAGCCTATGATTTAAGTTGACTGTTCTAGGCTAGGTCTACTAGTTTAACTGTCGCCTTTCCATTTCAAGCGAGATTATGTTAATGCTGCTAGCGGCTAGCGCAGCAACGGTTTCGCTTGCAACTGATGAGACGGAGCGCAATTTCTTTTCTGTTGAAGTAGCCTATACACGCCTTCATATTCTATTTTTGTTACGCTGCAATAATGCCTGTTTCTCAAATGTTACAATAAATCTTTGATTGAGGAATATAACATGCATTTTGTATTCTGTATATCATAAGCTATATTTAGTATATTATGTTATCAATTAATCAACTATTGTTTGTTAAGGTTAACAACTATCGATTAAGGAAATTCCTTAAAATTTGCATCCCTAATCCAAAATATTGTAAGATGACTGTATATTCCCTCAAGAGTATTCTACAAACAGGATTTTGTTATCAACTCCTATCATTATTTCTCTGTGCCCCCTCAATTTTTTTAGGTGCAGGTCGCCCTTGTCCTGAAACAATAGCAGAACAAACTAGTTTACTGGCCACCACAGTTCAGTTACCTGTATGTAATTTATCCCCTGCCAAACCAAAAATAAAACTAACAATTATATTTCAGCCATAATTTTACAAACAGAGATGTGATTTGTCCTGTGCTGATAACGAGCAGAAGTGGAAACCGCAGCATTAAAACTGTTGAGAAAGAATAATGTAATTTACATCTATTTATGTGAATTGGCTGTCTTTTACAGATGCAATTTATTTTTTAGGCGATTATACAATTTTTAAAATCATTTACGATATGCTATATATTTCATGCCTGAAATACAGCGTCCAGTAAAACAGTAGGCTAGGCTACCATTTCCAGTGCAAAAACAATCTCTGAGACAAGAACAATCTGTTAAATGCCCACTGACAGATGATACAGCTGTGCAACTTCATTAGTAACTGACATCGCTTAAACGGACGCTTGACTGAGCAAAGACTTTCCATTTGTGTAATGCATGTTGCCTCGCTTCTTCCGTCTTTGCATCTCTTCCTCATGTCCTCTGTTGGGTGGAGCTAAGGACTGAGGAAAGGACACGAGGAAAAGATGCAAAGAGTGAAAATAAGCGATTGGACTGAACCCAATGCGTTTTGTTTTACAGAATTGTGTATCTTAACAAGGGGGACAATTTTCCCAATTTCCCTTAACAAGGGGAGTGGCGCTCCCCCACGTTCAATGAGAATGGGAACACTGTTTATGGCATAACGAACACTAACACATGGACAGAGTCTCTTAGGCAACTTAGCCCATTTAAGCTATTTATTTATGAACTCTCGATTTCTTAAGTGTACATTATGTAGGTATTTTGTGCCAGTAGGCTACATGTTGATCCATCTGAACTCCAATGAAATGAACATACACTGTAGCCTACCATTGCATTGCACTGCATTGTTTTGCCATTTAAATTTAGAAAAATACAGGTCTCCAACGGTGACCGGTAGATAGCATGCTGTTAACGTTAAAAACATGTGCCCGAATCCATTTAAAAATATGACTAACACTTACCTTTATTTGTAGCCAACTTCATAGTAACATTAAAGGGAAACTGAATCCAGGCAAATGCATTTTATTTCAGCTAGAATGTATGTGTGTTTGCATAGGCTAAGCCAGGCCCGGACTGGCCATCTGGCAGTTCTGGCAAATGCCAGAAGGGCTGGTGTGATTTTCTACTGTTTTGAGTCGGTCTGGTGCCTCGTTGCAAAAGAGAGATAGAGAACAAAAACATTAAAATGGATCAATGCAGCCGTTCCAGTCATCGGCCCACTAGTGAAATGCCGCCCCCCTCTCGAGTGAGTCTGTGCTTGGTCTTATTTCAGGTGTCAGTCATTGCTCCCTTGTTATGGTGCCTGCAGTTGTTGACGGCTGTGCCATGCGTTTCTCTGTATCCTGTGTGTGTGCGCTGCTGTGCGCGCGCCATCAGATAGATTGTATGATAAGCAAGCGAGCGCTGTGACATCAAACTCAGACTGTGGCTGTGAGAGTCTGCTAGGTCACTGGAGATAGTGGCCTATAATATACAATCCCATGCCTCAAACTCAGACTGTGGCTGTGAGAGTCTGTCAGGTCACTGGAGATGGTGGCCTATAATATACAATCCCATGCCTCAAACTCAGACTGTGGCTGTGAGAGTCTGTCAGGTCACTGGAGATAGTGGCCTATAATATACAATCCCATGCCTCAAACTTAGACTGTGGCTGTGAGAGTCTGTTAGGTCACTGGAGATAGTGGCCTATAATATACAATCCCATGCCACTACCGGTGGAGTGCATTAATAAATAGCAAAGATTAAATAGTTTCCAATGTTTGATGGTGAAATATTAGGGGTGTAACGGTACACGTATTCGGACCAAACCGTTCGGTATATGGCTTTCGGTTCGGTGCACGTAGAGAGCCAAATGAATAGCGTAGCTTTAACCACGGACGTGCAGAACTTTTTTTGTGTGTACAGAACTTACATTCAAAACTCAGAGTTCCCACTTTCGCAAAGAGCCGGATGTTTTTACTTCAGCCCATGAGCACAGCAACTGAATTAATGCTGCATTCGTGTTTTTCATTTCCAACTAAGAATCTCAATATCTAACTAGGGAAAATGTAATAAAATGCCCTTCCAACTAGGAGTTCCATGTCAGAAATTATGGATTGGGAAATCAACAACCCCGACTAGAAAGAACTTGACATCACATCATCATGGCAGCTCACCGATACAGAATGATCAACATAACAATTAAAAGTTAAAACGTTATTGTTGTAGTTAGCAGTTTTAGCTATACTTGCTAGCAAAGCCAAAACTTCCCTCCCAAGGGCGTGCATGACGCGTTTCCCACATCCGACCTCCGACCATAAACGAATGCAGGGGGTGTGTCCCAATATTCTTCACTCCCCACCTCCTTTCCTCCACTCCTGCACGACCACTCCTCTCCTACCTGGAAGTGTGCAAAACTGCCTGCATGTTTCGAGTACAAGTATTTGCATGTACAGTATACAGGAAAGAAGGGTGCATTTTTCGAGTATTGGGACGCACCCAGGGTTAGCACAGCCTCGTCAGTATGGTGAACTGGTCCAAGAAAAAACAGATTGGAGTACAAACCCAGCTCCCCATGGCATTTAAATTGCCTCCACTAATTCAGATCGGGCAAAAGCAATAACAAACGCCACAACTTTTAAGAAAGAAAGATATGTGCCTTCCTTTTGATGCAGTGCCGTCTGAGGGATCAAAGGTCACGGGCATTCAATAATGGTTTTCGGCCTTGCCCTTTATGCACAGAGATTTCTCCAGATTCTCTGAATCTTTAAATAATATTGTGGACTGTAGATGGTGAAATCCCTAAATTCCTTGCAATCGTGCATTCAGAAACATTGTTCTTAAACTGTTGGGACTATTCGCTCACAGTTTTTCGCGAACCTCGACCCATCCTTGCTCGTAAACGGCGGAGCCTTCGTGAATGCTCCTTTTATACCCTGTCATGATAGCATCACCTGTTTACCTGAGGAAGGTGTTTTTCGAACATTCCACAACCTTCCCAGTCTTATGTTGCCCCTGTCCCAACTTTTTTGGAATGTGTTGCAGGCATCAAATTCAGAATTAGCGTATATTTACAAAATCAATAAAGTTGATAAGGTAAAGCATTAAGTATTAAAATTGCCCTCAATGGGCTAAAGTAAATAGGGTTAAACTGTAAATTACACGGGAATAGTATGGAACGTCATCAAGGACGGCAGTGTAGTATAATGGTTAAGGACTGGACTTGTAACCGAGAGGTTGCAGGTTTGATTCCCAGGGAGGACACTGCCGTTGTACCCTTGAGCAAGGTACTTAACCTGAATTGCTTCAGTATATATACAGATGTATAGGAATGGATAGATGAAAGAAGTTGTGTAAGTCGCTCTGAATAAAAGCGTCTGCTAAATGCCTGTAATGTAAAAAAAAAAAAAGATTGTAATAGGGTCGCAAGTATCAAAAGAGCCTCAAAACATCACTCTGCTGCCAGATGTGCAGTAGATATGGATGGATCACTTTAAGGGTTGTTTAAGACTCATTTTCCTCATTTTGAACTCTGGAAAAATCAGGAGCTAGGAGAAACAGGAGAGGCTTGTTTGATACCTCTGACCCTAGATAACTTTTTTGTTTTTGGTTTTGAGAGGGCTGTTTTGATGGATGTAAAAACCCTGAAATTAAAACTGAAATTCTGCATGCAAAGGATATGCAACCAAATATTAAATATGATGACTAAATTTATGTTAATTTGTCCAATTACTTTTGGTCCACTGAAATGGGGGTGGCCGCTATGTTGTAAAATGGCTAAAATGGCTACACGGGTCATCCGATATGGATGTAAAAACCCCCAAATTAAAGCTGAACGTCTGCACTCTAACCTCATTATCACTGTTCCATTTCAAATTTAATGTGCTGGAATACAGACAGAACAACAAAAATTGTGTCACTGTCCAAATACTTAGACTGCACTGTATATAATAGACTGGACTATTATTTTATGTTTAAAAAGTTTCTCGGTAGTCAAAATCGGAAAAACTACTTAATCAGATCATACCAGTTTCCCTAATAGTCGATTTGAATATAGAAAAAGAGAAAAGTCTCTGGAGAATGAATAATTTCCTACTCCAGGAAGTTTTTAAACATTAAATTTAAAAAAAAACTAAGAATATTTAGAATTTAATGATACAGATGAAATTGATCCAATAATACGGTGGAAGGGGCTAAGGCAGTGCTGAGAGGAGAAATAAAGGCATATTCATCTGCTAAAAAGCAAGAAAGAGAAAAAATAAAAATAAATAAAAACTCGAAGATGAAGATAAAAGGGTAAATATGGCTGAAATAAAAACAAAACTTTAAGAGAAGTTCATAGAACTAGACAAATTATTGACACAGAAAACTGAGAAAACATTATTATTCACTAGACATAAATATTATGATGGTGGTCTTCCGTGAGACTGAGCTGTGGTAATGCGCACTGTGAACAGGCCTCACCTTGGTAGTGTCAAAGAAGCAAACGGGGTTTTCTGGCTCCAGAACGGCCCTCATCCAGCCTCTGTGCTCCACCTGGCTCAGGTGAAGCTCCAGATCTCGCTCAACAGCAATCCGCATGGGCAGCTGCAGCACTGAACGAGCGATCTGCTCTGACCCGCACTCCAGCTTACCCCCATACACTAGTGTGTTGCTCAGAGACATGATCTTACTGGAGAAACAGAAAATGAATTTACCAGAAGGGGTTAATTGAGAGGGGGGGGGGGGTTAATATTTTTATGCTTTTGACCCCTTTTCTCCACCACTTAGAATGTCCATTCATGCTCACATTACATTAGAAGAATACAGACAACCACAGTCAACAAGTCAAGGCTTGCACAGACATGAGTCTCGTGTGCAGTTCAACAGGCGAATTGCGAGCACGAAGTCGGTCACAGTCGGCACCGTCACGGTTTCAGATTGGATACCAGACCCAGGAGCCCATCTTCGCACTGGAGCAATGCCTTAACAGCATGAGCAGCCCCTGTTTGGGAGGATTTTCATGGAGAAACCAACCTGTTCATTCTATACTGTACAGTCAGCTGCAAAACGGCATCTTTATGGTGCTCAAGACGCTTGAATAGACTCTCATCCATGCCGAGAGACCTGAAGGGGGAAAAAAATATTACTTCAGTTGTAAATTTCACAAAATTTTATTTATATCTTTCTTCGCTCAGCTGATTGAGCAACCAATTCAGAAACTGACCTTGTTAATGAACAAGCTCCTTTATATGGCTATTGTGTAGCAAGAGAAAAAGCAAATGTATGGAGCTAGATCAGGGCCAAAAGCAAAAAGGAAATGGTCTAAATTGAAACGCCTTGTAACAAAAAATAAAAAAAATAAAATAAAAAAATAAAAGAATAATTAGCAGAATTTGGACACTGTTTTCAATTTATTTTTTATTTTTTATTTTTTATTTTGTTAAATTAAATATTGGTCTGTTTATATGCATTTAGCCAACTTGAACAGTTAGCTGTGTAGCTAGCAGTATAACCATGACATGAGTATGTCCATTTGTACAATAATTATGAATGTAAATTTTTTTTCCTGTGCAAAATGCTATTGCTTTCAGGTATAATGCTTGCCCTAAATTAGTGCTTAGAAGTCACTTAATGGTTAGCCTACTGGCACAAAATATATCTACATAATGTACGCTTAAGAAATCGACTGTTTATAAATAAATAAATAGGCTACGTTGCCCAAAAACCAAAAGACGCTGTCCATGTAAGCCTGTAGCCTACAGAATTACCGGGATTTTCCGGGATGTTACAGCTAGCGTTAGCAATGCCATAACAGAGAATGGTGTTTACCTAGCAAATGTTACACTAAAGAAACTATAACTAGTTTCATTTTAACTGAACTGCTACCAGTCACCGTTAGAGTTCAGCTGTCCCATGTTTTTTAAAATTTAAATCACTAACAATGCAGTGATGTGGAAGGACTAGCCAAAATTGTAGTTCTGGCTATGAATGTACTGTTCAGTGGCAGTGCAATTTATTGCATATGTGGGCTATTATGAACAAAAAAAACTTTTAGTTTTGTTGAATAGCATAATCAATACATAAAATGAAACAAGCAAACATGAAACATCAATCAATGGAAATGGTCTAAATTGAAACGCCTTGTAACAAAAAATTACATTTTTCCCCACAAAGAAATTTAATTGCAATAGGTGCCTGTGCATGTGCTGATTTTTTAAAATATTGTGTCGTTTGGACAGGGTATTAACATTTGTTCAGGACCAATCAGGGGACAGGTTGAGTCCTGGGGACACTGCAAACGATAGATTCTATATGGTTCTCACTGCCCTCACTCGGAGAGGCGGGACCAGAAGGGGGAGCCTACCGTGAACAAGCTGTTGTTTTGTGGACGAAGTTTGGAACATAATAAATTGACTGCCTTTTCACTCATCTTCTTTTTTTTTTCTTTTTAAAAATTTGTTTCTGATTTTTCCCTTTTTCTCCCAATTTAGTAGCCAATTGAACCCCTATTCTAATTCAATTCCCCCCCGTGTAGCAACCGCTAGAGAACCACCGCTGCACAACCCCGTCAATCGGTATTTTTATAGGGAGGGTGCTACGTCCTCTACAGGGCGCAGCTCCTGACCGTGACACGCCCTGGGTCCCACTGTGCGCAGCGGTTCTCTCCGAGCCCCTCCCCCCACCTGGAAGCGACCGCCAATTGTCGCTTCCACAGGGCACCGGCCACGCTCGGCTATGGCAGGACCGGGGCGCGAACCCCGATCCTCGGAGTACAACTGCGCTGACTGAAAGTCAGCGCTCTTTACCGCTGTACCACCGCGGCGGCCCGCCTTTTCACTCATCTTCAACATGTTTGTCATCACACATTCATTTTGGAGCGAGCTAAGATGCCTCTACTACGAAAAATAAAAACTGTTTAGTGAGATGAGACAGCATGCAGCTACATTACAGGCCCAGCGTCCCGGAGCAAGCAGCCGAACTGTGGGCTAAGTATCTGAAATCCATTGCTCCATACCTGTATAACCTTATCAATTTAGATATTAATTTAGCTATTCCACCCCGTCCCATACGCAATTGCCGTACTCTCGCTTAGCAATGCTGGGTTAGCTAGCTAGCAAGCTAACGATAGCTCACAGCAAGTCGTTTTAACATTTAGCTAGTGTGGTATCAAAAAATATAGATTATACATTTTTATATAACATTACAAACCACTGTATGGCCTACAAGTGAATAAAGCGCAAATATTTTTAAATATAATCACTCAAAATCCAACATGAATAGGCTACATTGATGCGATCAACAGGTAGCCTATCGACAGCCTAGGCCTATTGTCATTGCCAACACATAGTGCTATATGTGTAGTAACGCTATAACATTAGGCCTACTGTGTTAAACTAAATCTAATTCAATGTTAGCCTACTCACCAATGGACGTCTCTCATACTATAACAGCAGGGTTAACTTTTTTCTCTGACCCTGGTGTTTCTGAGGTCCCTGGTCGTTTGGGGAAGAGATATTTCTCAATTTTCAGCTTGAGTTAACGTTAGATAGATGCGGTCAAGTTCAAGACCTGACTCATTTCCCTGAGATCAAGGAGTAGACCGAATTATCGGGCGACTTTGTTTGAGAAAATGTCTATTAAATGTCTATTATTATCTAAGTCATCAAGGGTCTGATGTATCAAACAAGCCTTTAACCATCACTCTGCTGCCAAAAATACAGTAGATATGGATGGATAACTTGAAGGGTTTCTTCTCCTGACTTATTTTTCCATAGAGTTCAATAGGAAAATCTGTCAGGAGAAACAACCCTTAAAGTGATCCTTCCATATCTACTGTATTTCTGGCAGCAGAGTGATGGTTAAAGGCTTGTTTAATACATCAGACCCTTGATGACTTAGAGCCACTTAGCCAACCATGTGTTCTATACTGTTCCAGTGTAATTTACAGCTAAATCTTGTCTCACACCCCAATTCCCATAGAGATCCATTCAAATGCAGAGCTGTTATAGTATCGCTTGTAAGAGTACCAGCAAATAAGATATCAAGAGCCTTTTGATGTTGTTGGGTCACAGACATCATAAAGTCATGGCATGCAAAGTATATGCAACCAAATATAAAAAATATGGCTTTTCTACCAAGTATTAAATACATTTCATTTAGCGTGTTCAATACTTTTTTCCTGTGTCATTTCACTTTATTGCACATAACTTTTTTAAAGAATTGGAACGTTAAAATTTCTTTAGCTGTGTAGTTTTATTGAGGTAATACCAATGTCTGGTCAAAATCTCATGTGAATAGCTACATTGGAAATATGTTTGATAATAAAATTGTTGACGTGTCCAATACTTATTTCCCCCATTGTATGTATTCACACAGAAATTAACCAAATACAATTTGGAACAAATTTTTTATGAAGGCGCTGACAGACTACCAGGCACATTGTACGAGTTAACTATTTTTATTTCATAATTATTTTGCATTATTTAATGAATTTATGTTTAACATGTTTAAGTAGCTTGCGTCTCTAGATATTTGGAGGGGGGTGGCGCCCCAGCGCCCCGCATTAACGAACCGCCACTGGCAGAATCTCTTCTTAAAACAGACATTTTTCATTTCTTCAGAAATATACGATGGTGAGAATTTTTTTAATTCACTCCAGGGAGCAGTTAAGGATCCAGCCGCTGTCACCTGATGCACAAGATGTAATCACAGAAACCCCACTGGAAAGGGATGTTACACCGTTTAAAGCAAAAAGCAGTTTACCACCTACAAATCAAAACCATTCAATTGAGACCTACTGCATAGGGATGTTAACAATTAATCGACTATCAATTAATTGCTAATAAGAATTTAATCGATAAGATTTCAAATTAAACGATTAACTGAACAATCTGCGGTCTTGTTTCAACGGGAGTTTTTGTGTGAAATGTAATCGTGATTTAAGGTCTCCACGCGAGAGCGCCTGTGGTTTGCAATACATTGCAATACCTGTGGTGCTGTTTTGAAGTGTAACTACTTGGTTAATGTAGCCTACCACCTGAAAAGCGTACATCCAACCGTGCTGCCAGGGCAAAGTGGATCGCGACCTACCATCACCTCAGTGTTGCCAAAGCGGAGAGTAGGCTATTACTCAGAGGGTATGCAACATGGTTGAAAAGGACATGATGGCAATAAGCACCGTTGACGGTGAGGGATTTCGAGAGCTAATAAACAGGCTGCGCACACGACTCACTCCCGACCACGTAGATATGCTTAAATGTTCTTGAATAAAAATACGTAGGTCTATCTAGTATGCATATGAGGAGCCTATTCAAAACATAATAGCCTATGTTTTAAGTTGACTGTTCTCGGCTAGGTCTACTAGTTTAACTGTCGCCTGTCAATTTCAAGAGCGATTATGTTAATGCTGCAAGTGCCTAGCGGAGCAACGGTTTCGCTTGCAACAGATGAGACGGATCGCAATTTCTTTTCTGTTAAAGTAGCCTATACACGCCTTCATATTCTATTTTTGTTACGCTACAATAATGCCTGTTTCTCAAATGTTACAATAAATCTTTGATTGAGGAATATAACATGCATTTTGTATTCTGTCTATCATAAGCTATATTTAGCTTTTATGTTATCAATTAATCGACGATTGTTTGTTAAGGTTAACAACTATCGATTAAGGAAATTCCTTAAAATTTGCATCCCTACTACTGCATGCTTGTGGAACGAGACATTGAACAACTTTTGAAGGATAAACACAAAGTGAAAACAATTGATAACGAATGAAGAACAGCGACAAGCTTTACATGAATTGAAAACAGATCTATTATTATTAAACCATGTGATAAAGGAGATGGAATTGCGGTTTTAAATACAACCGACTATCTTATACAATGCCATAGACAACTTTTAAATGAGTGTTTTTATAGAAAACTTTATTCTGATCCTACATCATCATTTGCAAATGAATTGTTAAATCTTTTGAATTCTTTAAAAGAAATTGGTGAAATTACAAAAAAAGAATATGATTTTTTAAACATTAACGCCCCAGTTATTCCAACATTTTATACACTTCCAAAAGGTACATAAAAGTATTAAAGCACCCCGGGAAGACCAATTTTCTCAGGTATAGACTCTTTAACATCAGGTACCTCGAGCTATGTGGATTATTTTATTAAACCCTTTGTTGAAAAACTTCCATCATATGTTAAAGATACAAGCGATATGATTAATATAATTTAAAATATTCCTCCTAATTCCATTACGGATTATATTATTTTGGTCACTTTTGACGTGGAATCATTGTATACCAATATCCCACACAATGGAGTATTAAAAGCTCTTGAATATTTTCTCCATCAAACAGACTTCCATCAAACAGACTTCCATCTAACAAAGGCATTTTGGATCTGACTGATTTTGTTCTTTCTCATAATTACTTTTCATTTGAATTCTTACAATTAAAAGGAATTGCAATGGGATCTCCCATGGCCCCAGATTTTTCAAGTCTTGACATGGGTTTCTGGGAACAAACTTTGATTTTGAATGAAATAACCAACTCATTTTTTGGAAACATTCTTGTAGACAAAATTGTTTTTGATGATTTATTTATCATCTTCAAGGGAACCCAACGAGAGTTAAAATTATATCATGAATGTTTTAATTCCAATATTGAGCTAACTTTTACAATGGAATTTAACACATCGAAAATAAACTTTTTGGACCTTTGGATCATAAAGGGAGACAATGAATTCTATACACATCTCTATATTAAACCAACGGATTGAAACACGCTATTGAGAGCAGATAGTTATCACCCTCTGCCACTGAAAAAAGGTTTTACCTTACAGTCAATTCTGCAGAATCAAACGCATTTGCAAAAAGGATTTAAAATTTTGTTTAGAAGAAAACCAAAATAATTTTAAAGCACGGGGATATAGTGATAAAACAATTGATGAAGCGCATACAAAAATCAGACAAACAAGGGTAGAATTATTGCAACCTCGAACAAAAAAGGATCTAAAGTCAATCTTATTTTCTACAAAATATACCAAATGTTCTGAACAAATAAAACCAATTTTATTTAAACATTGATATATCCTTCAAGCGGATGAGAAAATTAAACATTTATATAATGATCAAACTAAAATGGTCTTTAAGAGTGGACTTAATTTACATGATCAATTGGTTCATTCTGAATACATACCTCCAACACCCCCATCTTCTGAAACAACATTACCTCCCATACTGGATGGCATGCTCCCAACGCAATAGCACGTTTAAATGGCAATGGTTTATGCTCCCAACGCAATAGTACGTTTAAATGGCAATGGTTTATGCTCCCAACGCAATAGTACGTTTAAATGGCAATGGTTTATGCTCCCAACGCAATAGTACGTTTAAATGGCAATGGTTTATGCTCCCAACGCAATAGTACGTTTAAATGGCAATGGTTTATGCTCCCAACGCAATAGTACGTTTAAATGGCAATGGTTTATGCTCCCAACGCAATAGTACGTTTAAATGGCAATGGTTTAACCATCCACACACAGGAAAGAAAATAAAAATTAAAGGAATAATATCATGTAAAACTAAGGGAGTTATTTATCTTTATTTATCTGTGCCTGTGCTCATTGGTATATTGTGGAAAAACAAGAAAATTAAAACAAAGAAGTGCAATCAGTTTGAATTTGAAATCACCCAGTGTCATCTCTCAAATATATTGGCATTGAAAATGGGGGGGGGGGGGGTTTGATATAACTTCTCAAACAAGAGGCTTTTTGGATTTCTTATTTAAATACAGTAACACCTTTTGCTTAAACATTGAATGGGATTTAAGGCCATTTATTTAAACTTATATATATATTTTTTTACATTACCATATAAGGTTAAAACTTTGAATCGATTAAGGTTTATATTAGAAAGTGATAGATGTATGCCTAAAATCTGACATAACATTACATGCATTAACTAGAATTATTTTTTTGTTGTTGTAAAGATTAAAGTGTGCCCTGTAAGAACATATATTTATATAAGAAAAGCTAATACATTGACTAATGCTTGTAAATTACCATGAAAATAATGTTTTGTCAATTGTATTGATCCATGTATTGTAAGATGAAAGATTTTTTGTATTATATTTTTCTACATTGGAGATTTGTGATGTTTACAAATGCATGACCTTTTGTTATAAATTAAGATGTTTCAAGCGTGCTTGAACACATCATTGGTTAAATGATTACACACAGGTGTTTTCCAGGCTGCTACCCAATTTGATATAATGACCTGTTGAACAGATACCATTACTACACCCTGATGAAGGCACATTGCCGAAACATGTTGGTAGTAACTTAAAATATTTTCGCATGGAGATAAGTGTGCGATTCTCATATATTTTCTCTATTTCTGTAGGAAGCCCTACAGAACTCTCGGTGCTGTATAGATATGGGGCATGCCCGCCAAGCCTCAACCTGGTGGATGGCATACCTGCCTGGCTGGCTGAAGTCTTGATGCTACTCGTAATAGACCTAGCAAGTTTCATAACTTTCTGTCAAACGGTTTTGGAATTATTAGCATTTTTGTGATAAACCACACCCACTGAAAATTCATTGGCTTGTCAATCGGTCATTTTTGGACCTCGGCCTTAGAAACGTAATGCATGTATGAAGGCATGCGAGTCCACCTATGTAGTTTCATGCAAATTGGTAAAATTTTGTAGGAAGAGTAGCATTTTAAGTGTTTTACAAAAAAATTTAATTCGCGGAAAATCCAATATGGCAGACTTTATAGGTACTTGCGGCAAATTTTTTCGGCATGAGCAGTGGGACAAGTACACCAAATTTTGTGACTAAGTCAAACGCGGTGCGCTTTTCAACACTCGCAATCTTTCAACAACGGGGATCAGGCAGCCAGCCAGCCAAGTCAGTCACCCACAGTCAGTCGTTCCGCTCTGCGTCCGGGCAGAAACATGTCTTTTTCCCAAAAATTATGGAGGGCTCTGTATATGGAGATAATCATCACCATTGAACAAATCAAAAAAGATATTGTGATAATGTTCAGTCATATTGCCCTGCCCCCATTAATACATACATCTTTCTAATCTTAATAATGAGAACATTATATTATTTCCATTTCTGAAAATAATATCTACATTATTTCCAGGAATGTACATATTTTCTGCTTGATACACAGAAAATACCTAAATTTCTGGAAATAGCTGATGGTCACGTGGTCACCTGGCTTCAGGGTTCTGGACTATAGGCGGAAGCTGCTGGTGATCCCCCACCAGGACGAAGCGCTCAGCGTAGAAGAGGGGACCCAGGCACACTGGCTGACTGATCTGCGATGCTTCATCCACAATGCAGAAGTCGAAACGCCGTCGGCTGAAGATGGGGTGATTCATGCCCATGCAGGTGGTGGCCACCACAAGCTATTGAGGTGAAAGACAAATCACACAATAACATTATTGCTTAGGGCAGCAACTACATATAATTCCCATAAAATTTGTTGTTTTTGTTTTGCAAGCGGTTATCAGGTTACCCTACCAATAAATGTGGACATGCTTTTTCCTCATTGTTATGACACTATTTTCTTATTATACATTTGCCATATCTGATTAGCATAGTAAAATGTGTTCATCGAGTGGCAATGCTTTCTTATTTTCCTTGCTGGGTCAAGGATCAAACCAAACTGACACCCATAGTATTGGGTAAGGCAGGTATAACAATGGTTGGAAAAATCGAATAAACCCAGTAAAGGTAAGTAGGGTATGCAAGTATGGTAAGGGTCACTACAACTGGCAAAACATAGCATACGTTAGTCAGGTAAAGGTTTACAAGGTAAGTAGGCCTTTTTCATGCATCAATGACGCGTGGACGTGTCACGCTGACAATGTTGCCAGCAGCCGAGAAAATTCTCTCGCTGGGGACACTTGTAGCAGGGACGTTGAGGTAACGCCTCACCAATCTGCTTAAGGTGGGAAAGACGGTTGCATGCTTCCCCCACCATGCCAGGGGACATTCTACCAATATGATGGGTTTTTCCCTCCATGTAGAGGTTTCAGTTCCCATCACGCTTGATCGCATGGTGACAGTCTGCGCTGTCATTCACACGGCCATCAAAGAAACTGCAGTGAGCTGCTGGGAGTCGGATCCTGATGGCATCACTTTCGCTGGTGGCTCAGAGCTTCTTTCCCCCGTTGAATTCGGCCCCTTCTCATTTACCATCTCTGCCTCAATTAAATCCACAAGTTTTCCGTTTGCATCCATAAATTAGAGGGTCTTAAATCGGGGATCAAGGGAAGCTGCGATTTCCATGAAATTGATGACACCCTCTGAATTGTAGCGTGTGTTGAGGCCCCGGGTAATTTCAATTTTGCAATCTCTCCGGATAGTCAAATCCGTGTCACAGGGAGCTGATGCGGCTCGCAGCTTCTCCAGCATGGGTAGAAGCAGGGAAAACGTGACCTGTGTTTCTGAACTTAGTATTACGGTAGCCTCTTTGAAGGGTTCGCTCTTTTCGTATTACGGTAGCTCTCTTTGAAGAGTAAGCTCGCTCTCTGAAAGAAAATGTCTCTGGCATCTCCTCTCCCTGATCCGATCAAGGCAGCACATATAGCGGGCTCCTGCTCAACAATGTGGGTCATCATATAGAATGCAGAATTCCACCTAGTTTCAACATCTTGCACCAATCGATGCTGTGGGAGCTGCAGCAGGGCCGGTTTCTCAGCGAGAATGTGCGACACAACGACACTGTCCTTAAAATGTCCGACAATGTGCCTGCACTTTCCCAGAAGCCTCTTGTAGGAAGGGTATCACAACAACAAAAACCAAATTGGCAAACAAAAATGTAATAAACCAAACAAGAAATTTTTTAAATAAATCTATATACGCATACATATACACATGAGAACACACACATACATACAGTATGTACAGTGGCTTCAGAAAGTATTAATTTCTCATTTTGCTGTGTTGCAAAGTGAAAATAAAACATTACATTTTTTTTTTTTTCTACTCCTGTAGAAGTAGTTTTTATATATATGCAAATTAAATTATATATTTATTATTTTCAGGATATATAAAAAAAAAAAAAAAATATCATTTTTACATAAGTTCACACACTTTTGCTTTAACATATTTTTTAAAAGTATCATACTTAATATTTGGTTGCATGCTGTTACTTCCTGAAGTCTGTGACCCATCAACATCAAAATAATAATTTTATTTTCAGGTACTGTTACAAGCGATATTATAACCTCTCGGCATTTGAATGGATTTCTATGGGAATTGGGGGGTTTGACTAGATTCAGCTGTAAATTACACTGGTACAGTATGGAACACATGGTTTGCACAATGGCTGTAAATCATCAAAGGTCTAAGGTATCAAACGAGCCACAAACCATCACTCTGCGGCCAGATATGCAGTACATGTGGATGGATGACTTTAAGGGTTTCTTCTCCTGACTTTTTCCCCCCATAGAGTTCTATAGGAAAATGAGCCGGGAGAAATAACCCTTGCAGTGATCCATCCACATCTACTCCGTATCTGGCAACAGAGTGATGGTTTCGTTCGATAGCTCACACCAGGGGGGACAGATATAAACAGACACAGACAAGACAGACTATGAAACCAGAGGGGACCATCAAAGACAGACAGAGACAAAGGTAGACAGGGAAAAGACTATTGAGAGGAAACAAAAAATAAATAAATTGTCCCTTCTTCCCATTGCGTAAATTAAGATGATTTATGAATGGTATGCTTAAAAGGGTGTATACATTTGTGATGCTGTTAAGTGTTCCATTGTGTGTGTGTATGTGCATGTGTGTGTGCGTGCACAGATGCCCATACGTGTGTTTGTGCATCTGCATGAATGACTCGGATTGAAATAATTCAAGTTAGGATATTTGGGATAGTGGAAAACAACGATAATTACAGCGACAGCTACGACAATAACAGTAATAATTATGACAATAATAGCAACAATAAAAATAACAGTATAAACAACAATAATTATCATCACTATTACTACCGCCACATCACCATAATACTAATCTAAATATGAAAAAAAATAAAAATAAAAATAAAAAAGATATATACAAGGGAGTGGGTGTGTGATAGTGAGAGCATGTGTGTGTCTGTGTGAGGTTGATAGATCGTTATGTGAATTTAAGAAGGTGGTGAGTTAATGAATGGGGCCCAGGTTTGTGCGATTATTAATAGAAGACATTTTTTCTAATGATATATATTCTGTTAGGAGTGTGTCCCATTGCGTGATGGTTATTTTTTCCCTTGTCTCCCAGTTCATGAGAATGGTTTTCTTGGCGATAGTGATGGCGATAAGTAAAGTTATAATATAGTGGTCAGATATGGCTATTGTTGATAGATCGCCAAGAAGGCATAGGAACGGCGATATTGATCCAGAAGTCAGAATTGGGAGTGAAACATAGATCTCTTTCCCATTTTTTGGTGGGAAGGGTTATTGTCAGCATGAGTAAGTAATTGCACAGTTATGACGCTTGATGGAAGAACTGATAAATGGTAAATCTAAGATTGTAATTTCTTTACATTGTGACTGTTCCATTTCAATTTGTTATTTTGTCGAATTGCTGCGGCCAGAGGTTCAATGAATATGGCAAACAGGGATGGAGAGAGTGGGCATCCTTGTCTGGTTCCTCTCTCAAGTGTGAAGCTTGATGATGTTAGTCTGTTAGTTGTGACTGTGGCCATTGGTGAGTTATAGAATATCCTAATCCAGTTAATAAACGACTCTCCGAAACCAAATTTCTCCAGTGAAGCGAATAGAAATTTCCAGTCAACCTTATCTAATGGTTTTTCCACATCTAGTGAAGCTCTGATTATTTCTGCTTTGCCATTGGTTACGTAATTTATTAGGTTAAGTAGTCTGCGTGTGTTGTTATATTAATGTCTTCCTTTAATAAAGCCAGCTTGATCAGGGTGTATTATTAGCGGTGTGGCAGTTTCAATTCTGGTGGCTAGGGCTTTACTGATCATTTTTATGTCGGTGTTGATTAATGATAAAAGGCGATAGCTAGAAGGTAGGGTAGGGTCTTTGTTTGGTTTTAGTAGGACTGAAATATTGGCGGTGTTCATGTGTGATCGAATTTTTGAATTGTGTTTAATAATTCAGCCAACATGTTTCTGAACAATGGGCTTTCCACTACACTGAGCGGCTGCATATCGCCAACGATGAACTTTGCGACACAGTTGGTTAGCTTCTTGGCCTGCGGAGAATCATTCGTTAGAACTTTCCGTTGGTTAAGGGCCTCTCTGATTGTCGGCTGAGTCTGACCACCATCTTTTACACACCATTGTTCTTTGTGATATTTGTTAAGGTGTGTCATGAGATTGGTATTCGCATTTTGGATCGCATTTGAAAAGGCACCACAGCACGGAGGTAACACAGCTTAACCGACAAGCACAGATAGGAAGCAGTTAAAGGGTATCTTAAAAACAGAGATGGTGGGGACATGCATATATAGAACCAGTCTTAGTCCATACTGTAGCCTGCACAATCTTTTCCTACCATCCATAGACAGGCAAGACTTACTTCTATAAAAGGAGGCACATTTAGCTTGAAGCTTTTTTTTGTTAAATTTGTTTGTGTGATCTGAAAAAAATCACAATTCTTAACCAAATACCTAGATATTTGTACTGTTTGAGTGATTCAACCTCTATGTTCTTCAAACCTAAATAGGTGAACATCTGTGAATTCAATGTTCTATGAAGAAAAAAATCCATATATTTTGTTTTACTCACATTCAAGACTGGTTTCAGAGTAATCTAAAAATAGATTGACTTTGTTTACCATACTGACATTGTTAGAAATATAATATAATCGTAAAAAATAATAAATATTAAAAGAAGCTATTTTGCCTCCATTGTTAAACAGTCAATCTATTTTTGTCAGTGTTTCTGATATTTTAATAAAATATATGAAATGTTCAAAATTGTATTAATTTGACTTAACTTATCATTGAAACCCTCATATTATGCTTATTTTTGTACTTTGATTAAACTAGCATAGATTGTGATGTTTATTGCCATAGATTGAATATTGTGATCCATATCGCATTGAGTCACACTATCATGATACACGTGAAGCGTATCGTGATATGTATCGTATCATGACCCTTGTATTGTGATACGTATCGTATTGTGAGGTACATGGCAATACCCAGCCCTAGTTTTTATGTAATATTAATACATCGTTGTCACAAATTTATCTGTAAAATAGTGTGCCGATTGATCATAGAAACATCAATATTTGATGATACCCCAACAGGGTAGGCAGGTATAGTAAGGATTAAAAGAGTTGGCATCCTGGATTCCTGGACAATGATAAACAATCAAGGTATGTTGGGATTAGTTAGCAGCCATTACAATGACACATTGCAGAAATAAAAATTGAGCTAGTAATAACATTTCAGTTTGCGAGCTAATGAGGCTCAAAATCAAATGGGCTAGCAAGTTAGTAGTTAATGCTACAAATGGATTTAGCTTGCTCCCAAGCTAGTGAATTTAGATTGTCATCAACATACATATACAGTCTGAATACCCCTTTCACCTTCTCCACGTTTTATTACATTACAGACATATTCTACAATAGAGTTCATTTTTTGTCTCAAAATTATACACAAAATAGCCCATAACGACAAAGTGAAAACATGTTTGTAGACATTTTTGCAAATGTATTAAAAATCTAAAACTGAAATCTCTCATTTACATAAGTATTCATACCCTTTGATTTAACATATTTTTAAAGTATCATATTTAATATTTGGTCGCATATTCTTTGCATGCTGTTACTTCCTGAAGTCTGTGACCAATCAACATCAAAAGACTCTCGATATCTTATTTTCAGGTACTGTTACAAGCAAGAATATGTCTGTAATTTAATAAAACGTGGAGAAGGTGAAAGGGGTATTCAGACTTTCCGGCTTGACTGTAGGTAGCTAATTAGTAATACTGAAAATGTATTTGGCTACTTGCATAATTTGTTGTTTTCCAGCCAAATGGCTTGAAATGAGGCTCGTTACCGTGTTACTATTTTAACACCGGTCTTACTTCCCTCTAAAACACCACCGATATTTGTATGAACAGTATCAAACTTCCCTTTAATCTGATAATTGCCCTCAACCCGTTTTCATTAATTTCCCTTGATTGACAAGTGTGCCAACAATCTGAATAATCCATTGGTGAAGGAGACAGTAACTGATTACTTAGAATCCCTACCACAGCTGTAGACACCCCACTCTAAAACTGCTCATGTCCACCACTGTTACCTCACTGCCGTAGAGCCGCTCTAGTTCAGATAGAGTGTGGATTTCCCTCAAGCTGCGCTGATGCTCCTCTGTGAATGGCAGGATATCAGGATGCACCTTCTGGACCCGCCCCAGTCGCAAGAAGCCAATCTTGAACCTCTTCAGCTTGAGCAGGATGTTGTCCACAGCAGAGTGGGTGTAACTGGTTACGAGAACACTGAAGCCACAGGCGTGTAGAATCCGAACCTGAGAGGAATTAGAGGGGACTGTTAGCTTGTTTGATTACGGATCGACACCAGAACATTACACGGAAAACCTTGCAAGACTGAGGAAAACACACCATTGCAAAAGGAAAACACATTTATAATAGAAGACAGGAAAAACCAATTTAAAATTAGACCATTTCCAAAGCAGACTATGGAACACAATATAAATTAAATTATGAAATGTCTGGCGCTACAAAGTACAAACCTATTAATGCATGCTGGAAGAGTATGACAGAAGTTACTTACCAGAGTGCAGATCGTAGTGGTTTTTCCTGTTCCCGGCATGCCTACTATTAGTGTGTAGTCCTTAGATAGCAGCACTTTCTTCATGGCTTGTTTCTGAGGTTTATTAAGGCCTAAAAACAGAGTTATCAGTTTAAATATTTTACCAGATTCAAATGAACTGAAATCTGGAGATTTTTTGCGAAAATTTGCAAAATTTAGCGATGAGAGATTGAGGTTTCATGAACAACAAAAATGGTGAGCTAAATATTTTGATTAGTTAATGTGGGTCAGTGATTGACAACACATGGTAGCTCCACCAATTATGGGTTTCATGGGACAGGGGCACAGATGTGAAAGCACAGCAGTGCAGAAAGAGTAAGAGTGCTGTTCCCAAGATGACACCTTACTCAAACCAGTATACTACAGTACCTGCTTAGCTCAACACTGGCCACGACTGCACAGGCATTATTTTACATATCCACAGAACTGATCTTTACAACACATTATAGCACTGGCAGGTAAGGTTTGGAGGAAGTTGGTCATTTTCAAACTGTAGCAATTTGTAGAATTGTGCAACCTGATTTTCAGACAATAAAGACCCTTAAATGTACAAGAACAAGAAAGAGATTATAATTCACACACTATCAAGGTATTTTTCCTTTCCATTTTTGCACTGATAGGTTCACAAATCCAGCTGCAGACGTTGAGGGGAGCCAGACGTTGAGGGGTGCCAGATGCCAGGATGTGTACCTTTGAGGATGTTGGCGACTGTAGCCTTGGCCTCTCGCGGGAGAATGCTGCTCAGGCTCTCGATGAACTGTGGGGGCTGGAAATCCACAATCAGCTTCCGCAGCTTCTCACTGCACACAGGAACATGGGTGCGATACAAACACAGACGTTCAACTTCAGCATGTCCAGGACAAGACAGGAAATCAGATTAGGGGGAACACATACATACTCATCACATACCAGGTATGGTGAAGATATACTATTACAGGTTTGTGCTCATACCACCACATATATACATATACAAATAAATA
>CM040405.1:117707272-117807272 GCA_022702515.1 Ilyophis sp. 1 JC-2022
AGTATGGAACACATGGCTGGCTAAATGGCTGTACGTCATCAAGGGTCTGAGCTATCGAACGAGCCCCAAACCATCACTCTTTAACAACCCTTAAAGGGATCCATCCACATCTACTCCATATCTGGCCGCAGAGTGATGGTTTGGGGCTCGTTTGATACCTTAGACGCTTGATGATGTACAGCCATTTCGCCAGTCATGTGTTTCATACTGTACCAGCGTGATTTACAGCTGAATCTAGTCTCACCCCCCAATTCTCATAGAGATCAGTTCAAATGCAGAGAGGTTATAGTATCGCTTGTAACAGTACCTGAAAATAAGATATCGAGAGTCTTTTGATGTTGATTGGTCACAGACTTCAGGTATGTTTAAAGCAAAGGGTATGAATACTTATGTAAATGAGATTTCAGTTTTAGATTTTTAATACATTTGCAAAAATTTCTAAAAACAAGTTTTCACATTGTCATTATGGGCTATTTTGTGTAGAATTTTGCAACAAAAAATGAACTCAATCTATTGTAGAATATGTCTGTAATGTAATAAAACGTGGAGAAGGTGAAAGGGGTGGGCAGACTTTCCGCTTGACTGTGTATATATATACTCTATATAAATGAAATGATGAGCCAATTACAGTACCTTAGTTTCACTCGTAAATTGAAAATATCACAAAGAGACTGAAATGACGAAGGAATAAGTAACATTCTATAATAATTTCATTTAATTGAGCATTGATAAAGTTGTCCTCCATAAGGGGGGTATGGCTAAAATATAAATGAAAATGATGAGCCAGTTACAGTAACGTAGTTTCACATCTAAATAGAAAATAGAACAAAGAGACTGAAATGATTAAGAAATATAGCTCATCTTAAATATACTTGGTATTTAGTATTATTGGGCATAAATAAAGTTGACGACCTATAAGATGAAGGGGGTGGAGATGGGTTTAAAAGTAATAAAACTATCTTATCCACTATGTACTGATTAGCCTATACCTATATAGCTATATGAAAGCATCTCAAATCTCATCTAGGGCTTTGAAAAAAGACAAAACAAAACAAAAAAATCTTCAAAATGTTCATAAATTAAACACTTTATTTTAGAAAATGCCCAGTGTGAGGTTGTGTAAAAATGCAGGAAATTCGTTTTAAAAGGCTCAATTTTTTTTTGCCCCCCCCCCCCCAATCAAAGCAGTCTAGAAACGGCCCTGGTCTGTCCCCTCATGAAGCCCGCCCCCAGCAAATATGATTTTTGACAAGCATATTTGTGTTATTACAGGTATTTAGAAATCGTAAATACGTTGTGTATTATATTAAGCCACTTCTAAAACACTTTAACTTTCGTTATATGGAGAGAAAAAAACAAAAGAAATATGGGGTTTTCTTTCTCTATTTTGCGCTCTCCTGTGAGTTTTACCAGCACGCATCACATATTTTGCTAGCTTCCACATTGCTCTTGTGTTCCTGTGTCCAGTAGCCCACAAGATACCTAAGACTAACTGGCGAATTAGGAAGTTTCGCTAAGACTAACTGGTGAATTAGGCGGCCCGTACAAATGGGATTTTTTCTCACAATTTCAAAGGATTACCACCTCCAGTTTAACCAACGGCCCTCAATATTCTCCGGGGTCAGGTATGTCCTGGACCGCACTCAGTCAGGGATGCTAAATTGAGAGATTACAGGCCTCCTGGAGAAGGGCGCCATGTCAGTGGTGCCTCTCTCCGAACGGCTCAGTGGTTTTTACTCCATGTTTTCTCTGGCACCATAAAAAAAGTCCTGGACCTGAGGGGCCTGAATTCGCATCTAAAGCAGAACACTTTTCGGATGCTCTGGGTACCGGAAGTCTTGCACACCGTGAAACCAGGGGATTGGTTTACGGCTGTGGACTTGAAAGACGCGTACTTCCACGTCCCTATCTGTGTCGTCCCACGTTTTCACAACGTTTTCTCCGCTTAGCTTTCCAAGGTCGGGCATACCAATTCAATGTACTCCTATTTGGTCTTTCCCTGGCCCCCGTGTATTCATCTGCTGTATGAGCGCTGTTTCTATCGCCGTTCCAGCTGAAGGGGGTAAAAATTCTGCCGTACCTGGACAATTAGCTGATAGGTACCAAGTCCTAAAGTATGGCGCTATCACACACTGCCCAGACGGTAGCATATATCTCCAATCTGGGCATCAATGTCAATTATAGCAAGAGCCAGCGAGTGCAGAGCCAGTCCATCACTTTTATCAGACTGTTGCTCGATTCAAGGAGCATGAGAGCATCTTTGACACCCCGCTGCATAGCCAGTGTGTTCCACATTGTGTGTCGGTTCCAGGTGAATGTGGTCCTCAAAATTTGGGTTTTTTTCAGAGGCTTCTGGGCCTGATTGTGGCGGCCTCAGCAGTCGTGCCTCCCGGACGCCTTGCAGCCAGGCCGCTGAAAATGTGGTTGACCGCCATAGCGCTGCACACCAAGTGGGACCATCACACTCAGATGTCTGCCTCTCGTGACTCAGAGGGTGACGCGTCGATTTTGCCAGCTACTCCGCCAAGGGAGACGAGTCATCTTTCTGCCAAAAGGGGTCCGCATGGGGGCTATACCATCACGGCTTGGGGGCTATACCATCACGGCATGTGGTGGTGACAACAGACGCTTCGCTCACCGGTTGGGGAGCTGTGTGTTAATACCGACCAGCTATAGGTCATGGCTATAACAAATTGTTAGTGTAAGAGTCTCGATGCATCCGGCAACAAGAAAGTATATTCCTAAGTTAATGACCCTTATAGTCATCCGGAACTCATAGAAAACTGCGGTTACAGTCATAACCTTTGTTATGTAGGCTAGTAAGATAGCAAAACTGCATTAAAGTTGCCACAAGCTCATGCAACATGACTAATGCATAATTTAGGAAATTGCGGTATCTATGTAAAGCACCTTAATGAATTTGTACACAGTCCTTATTATTATAAAAAACTAAATACAGGAATTTATTAACTCTATTTACTTTGGCCCTCGAGAGGCAATTTCCACCTAGTTTCTACTAGTTTTATTTAAATGTCAATATCTCAAAAAATATTTCCTACACATCCACGGTTTAAAATTCGAATTGAAGAAGCTGTATCATTAAAAAATTTGCATCAGAATAAATTTATTTCAGAATCGTCACATACAGTATATACATAATAACCATAATATACGTAGCCTAATGTATTTAAATATGTTTTTAAAAAAATGTACAAAAGCGCGTGTGTTTTCCCACAACAACAGCAACGTATTTCAGCCCTAAGTGCGATAGGTGGTAGCTGTGGAACTGTACGGGACTTTGGCAAAATGTAACAAGATAAACTCTTCACGGTTAATCAGAAAACAGCTGTAGCTGAATATACTGGTAAGTACTTGGTTTCCTAAACATATTTATATGAGAGATTTTGGAGAAAAAAATTAGGTGTTTTCTAAACCAAAAGTGAATCAGGTACTGTATATAGTACAGTAAGCAAGTGAAAACAGACGGCGAATGCTGATTTGTACAACGTTTTTTAAAAATATTATTGTTTCTATACGTGAACATGATTTTCTTAGTGTGTATACATGGTGCATTTATGCATTTTACAGTTTGTGGCTGTTGCGAGAGGAGGGTCGTAAGTGCTTTGGGCTATTAATAGCACCCTTCTATTTTATTGCCCTGCAGTGTAACTGGAGAAGCTGAGGTTTTTTACTAAAGCAGTAGTTTATAATTTCAGACAAACACGAATACTGTAATTGAAATGGATACGTCTCAACCACTAGGGGTGAAGTTTATAGAGTATAGAGAAAACTTGAATCAGACAAATAACTGTGCTGGCTAGTGATTTTAATTGATAATAGATAATGTTCTATATGGTTTTTGGTGAATTTATACAGTTTTGCAGGCATGAAAATAAGGGCAGCTCTTCCACAGGTTGACACCTATGCATTAATAATATAGCCTAATATTGTAGCGACGCATCTAAAAACAGACCAGGCGGATTCAAACCCTGACTCAAACGCACAGACTGCAAGCATTTTCATACTCGCGCTACCCAGCCGGACATCCCACAGTTGAATAGTGCAGAGCTTCCCAGCCAGACATCCTGCGTGATCCAGTTGGATCGCTCATGCTACCCAACTGGATATGTGGAGATGTACACTGGGTATCTTGCGATGTCCACTGGGTGGCGCAGGATGACTGGATAGGTGGTGTCTAGTTTGTCTGCTTTTGTACTGGATATATCTTGCTTAAAAACTGTGTAGCGCAGAGTAACTAGATATACGGTGTCTAGTTTGCGTGGGCTTTTGAACTGTTCAGCTCTCCATGCATAACATGTACTCCGGAATGTCCGTTGGGTCTGCAGCGACAGGGTTTTTTTTCACCTGAGTTTGAGTGGCTTGGTATTTGGACTGATCGGGGACTGCGGGGAATCCTTGAAAGGCCATCGGGGAAAAGACAGAGAGTAGGACATGGAAGGAATGAGGCGACGACTGGGGAGGCTGAGTGGATTCGGTGCCCTGTTTCGATTGGACGGACTGTGTGTCAGCAGGGTTTGGAGTGGAGCAGCTGTGATCCGGGAGACGCATTGCTCTGGTCGACTCGGGCAGCTTTTTTCCCTGTGGCTGTTGGGCTGCTTGGTCACACAAGACAGCAGAGGCAGATGAGGAGCTTTTGATGCTCGATTGCTTGCACTTAATTTGTTTTATTGATTCAATTGAATGTCTTTGTTTGATATGTTTGTTTGTGTGTTGTGGGTCTGCCCCACTGTCTATGTTTTTTTTTGTTGTTGCTGGTGACTGCAAATGAAGTTTCCACACAGGAAAATAAAAGTTATTCTATTCTATTCTAACCATTATCTAAGCCCTTATCTAGCACAGGCCTGTGTTCGGGTCGGAAATGGCTTAGTTTATTAGTATTCAATATTTGTATTTTTTTTCAGGTGAAAGTTTTAAAATAATCTGGTCACATAATATACCGTTTGAAATTTTTAAGACTCTCGATTCTATAAACTATTTTACAGTCCCAATGTTACAGCGACAATGTTTCCTTATTTTGTAACATTACATAAAACAGACTCAATCAAAACAATGGCTTTGTGCGTTCTATGTGTTGCATGTAAATCCACAGACGACACAAATAAAGGTAAAGTCGGTATCCTTATCCCTCCAAAAAAATAAATCTTTTAGATGAGAAAAAAAACTTCCACTTCCACTGTGTTTGAAATTCTGTTACTATGTTTCAGTAATAAGGGTTACCTTACAGAAGCGACCTGAATTGTGCCAATAGTTAAAGGGGTTCAAGAACAGTAACCTTTTAAATTTCTGGTTTGTGTTCAAAAAGGTGGTGCTAGAGAAGGGGTTAATACATTTAATTGTTTTTCTAACAATTGTATATAGCCTACCATATTTTTACTTATCTTCCAATTTTGGATGCCTGATATTATTTGTCTCCCATCATTGCAACATGAATTTCGGAAAGTCTGCATTAACATGCTTGTCCCCTGGAAGGCATGCACAAAACATTATTTTCTATAACCCTATATATGGTGACATCGTCATGCATGATTTACATTTTATAAATTAGGTTTAAATGACTCAAAATCAGATCTGACCACTTTCTTCTATGTTGTGTCAGCAGTGTCACTTTCTGTGACTTTCACCATCGATGACATCAATACCAAAAGCTTCACAGTGAACACCAAAGAAACAGGATACTTTGGATACAAAGCTCTCCAATATAAGCACGGGAAGGAGAAATGGTGAGTGTTGCTTTACTGAACTCAAAAATGTAAAGAAACTTGGGTAAATGAAGAATAATGGATATATGCAAAGCATAGACTACCATACAGATATGGCTCATTCATATATTAACCAAACAACATCTCAGTATAGGGTATATGGTCGTGCAGAGAATGCAGTCATCTTTGTATATTTAGGTTTTTGCTCAGCAATTGGTCCATCTTTGTGCCACCACTGTGGTTACCATCACAGTTCTTAGCTAATAAGCTGGATACCCTGTACTCTTTGAAAACAAAAAGTTACCTGGCTTTCCCCCAGACCATAACAATTATTCCGATAATGCTCAAATCAACTAAGAAATGTATTCTAGTTTGTAGGGTCTGCCCTGAAAGTGTCTGCCTCAGTGATTGCTTTATAAACCCCCAACACAACCCCTTAGCTAGTGGAAATAAATGAGGCGTAATTAATTTTTTTAAATTACGTTTAAGCGTCAGGGACCATTCACACTAAACAACAGCACACAACAGACATGCACATATCAGTTTCAGACAAAATGGAATTATGCCACATACAATAACAGCACAGACCATCACATAAATTACATAGTTACCGAGGTGATGTGCCTTGAGCCATCTGTTAAGTTTACTTTAATGTTAAGTTTACTTTAATGTTAAGTTGTGCTTTTTGTCATTTCAACAAAGATACTCCAGAAATGTGATACTCTCACAGAAAATGCTGTTTGGTTAAATCTGTAGGTTATAAATGATACAGATATGTACTGAATTGTGGGATGGAATTAGTTGGATAAATAACGGTTAGGCTATGCACGCAGGGTTCATAATTATATATAAGTTAGATGTGTAATCACTACTCACTTTAAGATTAATGTCTGTAATTATTTTAAAGTATTTTATGGTATATAGCATGGATAACTGCATAGAGCATTCTGTCCAGATAGGGGTATCCCCCCAAAAATATACTTATATATTTATATAAAACAAAACATCTAGGTTTGCGATAATTTTAAGTTAAATGCTCGAGCGATTAAAAAAACAAAAAAAAAAACTTTAAATAGTGGATTTTGGTGACTTGGTGACTAAAGAAAGATTATTCTAAAAACGATCTATCATTAGTTGCAAAGTAATCGTGATTAGCATTCAGCAATCTAATGTGGTAAAACATACTAAACAATGTATAATTAGTTAGGTTGACAAACATTCTTGAAATGAGCAAAAAACAAGTTCATTTCAGAGACTTAGTCTCTGCTCAATGCACTTGCTAGCTGGATAAAATATGTAGTCGTAGCTCATTTTTCCTATTCCCTTCTTGCAGCAATGAAAAACTATTCCCACATTAGACTAATGTTAATTAATTATACACTTAAGTTTTTTAAGCAAGATTGTTGGGACCCACCTGTAAAGTTTTGCTGTCTGCCAGTTAGCTAGCGTTAGCAGGATAGGTTAACGTGCTGGCGAAAGTGATTCGCAAGAACCAAACGCCAATTCTGAGCGAATGAGCTAAATATTTCAACAGTAGTAGCATAATGAGTAAACCTTAAGCTATTGCTAGTGTTTTGCTTGACTTTTACTGGGACGGGGGATCGGGATGCGCTCCAGGCAGAGTAGCAGGACAGCAGAGAAGCGGTGCCCAATTCGCCTTTTAAAACGTACGGGTTACGGATGTAACCCTGGTTCTATGAATACGGTCAACACGCCACGGTATGGGTCATCCTCGCCGAGAGGGGGAGCGACTAGGAGATTGTTTATCAAATTAACCACCACTACGGGTGGAACCACGTCACGCCATAAATAATAAATTGGCGCTGGTACACCGCTCAACCACTTTTGCCGACTTGAGGGCACTTGCCGTCCTGCGGGTGCAAGGTTCCCCGCCTGACAACACCGCGTGGCGTGTTGACCGTATTCATAGAACCAGTGCACACCAGTGGGCCAGTGTGTCCACGCCCAATGTCCCCGTCGTGTCCATCATAGAGTACCACAGGGGGCAGTGAGCATTCTCCCTGGATGCGAAGTCCACCTGTGCTTCCCCAAAGCGGGACCAAATGGACTGCACAATCTCTGGGTGCAGGCGCCATTCCCCTGGTCTCGGGCCACCCCTGGACAGCATATCGGCTGCCACATTGGTTATACCCGGCACGTGCACTGCCTTCAGGGACATGCATTGGGCATGTGCCCATAGCAGGATTTGACGTGCTTTCGCATGCAGGATTGGGGACCGTACCCCACCCTGGCGGTTGATGTAGGACACTACCGTGGAGCTGTCTGCCCTCACCCCTGCTGGCCCCAAGGGAACGCCCTCCTTGAGGCCAGGGGTGGTGAGCCACCAATCCACCATTTTTAGGCATTTCTGGGTAATGGGGAGGAGTCGCCGCCCGTCTTCGTGCGGGCTCACTCCCTGTGCCGTCGCCCAATGCTGTAACGGGCGCATATGCAGCAGCCCAAGTGGCACCACCTGGGCGGCTGGGGCCATCAGGCCGAGCAGCCTCTGGCAAAGTTTTACTGTCCCCTGCCGCGCTGCAGCAAAATGGGACAGACTCTCCATCAAAATATGTCGCCTTTCTGGGGTTAGAGAGCCCCGCATGGACCCCGAGTCCAAAACCAGACCCAGGAAAACCCTTTCTCTGGAAGGGGTGAGGTGGCTCTTCTCCCTGTTCAGGGTCAGGCCCAAGCTGGCTAAATGGTCCAGTACTGACCTTGTGTCCCTTCTCGCTTGCTCCTCTGATGGAGCACAGATCAGCCAGTCGTCCAGGTAATTCGCAATGCGGACACCCTGACGACAGAGTGGGATCAGTGCGGCATCCATGCACTTTGTGAAAGTGCGTGGGGCCAGAGCTAGGCCAAAGGGGAGGACCAAGTGCCCTTGAAGGAAAAGCGGAGGTACTTCCGGTGATCCCGGTGTATGGGGATATGGAAGTATGCATCCTTTAGATCCACAGAGGTGAAGCAGTCGCCATCTCTCACCTGAAGGAGGAGATTGGCTAGGCGGAGCATCCGGAAGGGCAGGTGCTTCAAAAAGCGGTTGAGCCTTCTTAGATCTAGGATGGGGGCGGAAGCCCCCGTCCTTCTTGGGGGCTAGAAAATAGACTGAATAAAACCCTTGTCCCGCTGCCACCAGGGGCAGGGGTGTTATTACTCCCTTCTCTAGCAACACCAGAATCTCGTTGGAGAGAGCTCGCGCAGCGGCCCCGTCTCTCACCCGAGTAGGGAGTAGGAGAAGCGTTCCTGATGGTTACGCTTCCTAGTGCGCTTGCCAAACCCAGCCCCTTGAGCATACAGCTCCATATCATGCTCCACAAAAGTTGATTGCCCAGGTGGGACGTCCTCCCCCGACGGCCCACCATCTCCCGGATTCTGTACGCCTTCCGACATGCTTAGCCCAGAAGTGTGTCCAACACCAAGCCAAGGGCCCAAATCAGTGGTACTGAAGGACCGCGAGGGGATGTGGAAGCCTCCAACAGCTTCTACTCTCATGAGCAGAGAGGCCCCTTCCGGCTTTTATTTTTTTTTATTATTACATTTTTTTTTCTTTTTCTCTTCTGTTGGAATGGCAGCATGCTGCCCAAACCTACAGGAATAGAGTATGTCCGACACCAAGCCGAGGGCCCAAATCAGTGGTACTGAAGGACCGAGGGGGGTGTGGAAGCTTCAGGTAGCGTCTGCCCTAACGGACACAGGGGCTCCTTCCAGCCTTTTCGTTGTTCTTATTGTTGTTGTTGTTGCTACTGCGCAACTAACAACACCAAGCCCAGCGGCTAATATAAGACAGAATAATAGTAGTTAATAATAATATAAACTTCTGTAAAGAACGGCAGCAATCTGCCTACAACAACGTTTTTCAAGCGAGTCCAGCGCCAGTCAAGGGTCCGCAACAGTAGCACTGGAGGACCGCGAGAGGACGCGGAGGCTTACTTTATTGTATCATGCGTGTAATTGTTGCTATGCAAATAACAAGTGAAACAGCGCAATGCAATCAGACAGATATTGGGTAAATCCGATCTAATTCTGTAATGAAAAAAACCGGCCGTGAACCGGCTACAACAAGGTCATATCTTACCGTGTAAAGCAGAAAACAACAGCAAGCAAACTGCAGTTCCGCGTTGCTGGGGGAGGGAAAGCCCCGGAAACTTACGTTGTCGGGAGAGGCAGAAAACAAAAAGTTTTTGCGAAAATCGCAGATTCCAAAGGAACCAACAAACACAATCTCAGCTCGCCTCGAGGAGGCAAAAAGAGGTCGAGCGGTGTACCAGCGCCATATTTATGGCGTGACGTGGTTCCGCCCATAGTGGTGGTTAATTTGATAAACAATCTCCTAGTAGCTCCCCCTCTCGGCGAGGATGACCCATACCGTGGCGTGTTGACCGGTATGAAATAGAACCAGAGGCTAGGGTATCGCAAGAACCATACTCTGTCATGGCCAAATGACGCCGCTGCAAATGCAAAAAAAGATTTTTTTTTTTTAGTTTGCAACAAAATACTAAGAGCTACATAAGTGAAACAGGTAAATATATACATTTTCTGGATCATAAACTCTGAGGATGATATGCAGAACTACTAAAGGTCTCGAAATCTATCCAAATTGCTAAATTGTGCACTGCTCTAAATTAAAAAAAGATTATATATTTAACTACAAATCAACAGTGTTTTGGCTCATAAAACTCACTTTTGCATCATTTTCAAGTGGAAATTACTATATTTTCATCAGTATAGGGTGGGTAGATTTCTATGGGTCCAAAATCCCTATGCAAAACATGTCATAAAATGAATAACATTTGTTTTGTCCATTATAAAGCATATACATTTGCTCTTTCTGATGGATTAAGATAAAAACATTATCACAGTGTTACATACACCTACATAGCCTAATCATTCACTTTTGTACCTCAATAAAACATCACTTTTCCCTGTACTCTACAGTATGTATACTTTTTCCCCGGGATTGCATTTTTCTGTAGTTTTTTTAAATGTTCCTATTCATAATGTATCGATGGGTATAAATCGACATTTCAGAGAACAACTGCAAGTCAAAAAACACAATGACAAAACCCAAAACACATTTACAAATCACGTTACGGAAAGGGTAGATACTCGGCCTACATGATGGGAGATTGTAGCCTCCTTCTGATTGGACACGCAGTATGTGAAATGGGAGTCTGACAGCGCGAGTGACCGACCAACAGTTTCCGTTATCTAATGTGACATTCAAGACAAGCCAATGGAGTTTATTTAGTTCCATAAATAGTACGTGTGGAATTCTGAAATGAGTGCACAGAACAGTATTTTTTGCCGTTTTGAGCTTGTTAAAATGGCATTAAAAATCTGCCTTTTTATTTCCTTAAAAAGGAAAAAAAAAAGTGTCTAATTGGTTTTTTTCTGAACCTGTGTGGTTTTGTTCTTCCGTCACTTTCCCATAAACTTATTAACACAATGGAGGTTTGGCTCGTTGTCATTTGCTTTGTCTTTGAATTCTTCATCGACTAATGCTTAGTTTTAGTGGCCATGTGTCCACAGTACCAATTAGGAGCCTATAGATTAACCTCAGCCTCTCTCAACGATCAAAACCTGCATTGAGTTCATGAGTTTAAGGTGGAAATGATGAAAGAAGAGTCCAACGAGCTCCACCTGGCTGCTCCACCACCCAATCAATGATGATCGAGGTTAGACCAGACCAGACCTGAGGGATGTACTACGAAGGAGATTAAGGGGATAGTGAGCTATATTAAGCTTCAACCCTGGGTTTTCTGTATCACAAAGCCGACTCACTTTTAATCAGGTTATATTGCCACGGCAATTTACTCTGCACGGCTAACCTGTTATGTAGGTTATGTTCAGGATAACAGATTGAAACGTATAAAAGCATGGTTCATTATAACGCCTTGCGTTCACGTCGTTTAAATACCATGTATTCTTGCGCCCATTACAAGCATGACTAAAAATATCAAGATTACAATGTGAAATATTATTATTGTGTAGGCTATATATAAAAAATGCTAAATAATAAAAGGGACCATAGGTCAAAGACCACATAGCTACCTGTCCCTCAGCAAAGGGGAATGCCTAATTAAATTGCTTTCAGCCCACTCCATCCAGGCCATGTGCGATGGTACATGTATGGTTACATGTGTAGGCTATAGACTATTCGCAATTATCCTGGATCAAGCTATGATTTAGCCTATGTTTGCCTATATTTTGAGATATTGATCTCAAACCAAGTTTGTTGCATCCATCCCATGCCCAAATAGTGTGCTTGTATACAGCTATAGGAAATTCCCACTTTCTCCTTTTGTCATTTTCATTCCTCCCTTTTCCCATAGACTCCCATTAATTTAAAAAATTTGAGAAATTGTCCCCAAACCAGTTTTGTTTCATCCATCCTATGCCCAAATAGTGTGCTTGTATACAGCTTTTGAAAATCTCCACTCGTTCTCCTGTTTTTGTTATTTTTCATCCCTCCTTTTTCCCATAGACTGCCATTAATTTTTCAAAATTTCTAGAGATTGACCCCAAATCAACTTTGGCATGTCCATCCCCTGCCTGAATAGCGTGCTTATATACAGCTTTTGGAAATGTCCACTCATTCTCCTGTTTTTTGTAATTTTTCATCTCTCCATTTTCCCACAGACTTGCATTCATTTTCAAATTTTTGTGATGTTGACCACAAATCAACTTTGGCATGTCTGTACCCTGCCCGAATAGTGTGCTTGTATATAGCTTTTGGAAATTTCCACTCTTTCACCTGTTTTTCTCATTTTCATCCCTCCATTTTCCCATGGACTCTCATTAATTTTCAAAAGTTTTGAGATATTAACCCCAAACCACCCCATTTCTAGACTGGAAATGCACTAAAAATACTATAAAATATAAATAACATTATTGAGATAAAATTTTAATTCCAAAATGTGAAAAATACTGCACTTTATTAATGTTTCAATGGAACCAACCAAAATAATTTATTGATTTAATTAATCAATTTTCTCCAAATCAAGGTTGCACAATTAATGGCACCCCTAAACATTATTGTAAACAAAATCTACAAAATTTAAACCAGGAATGAAATTCCACTCTGCCAAACAGATGCCAAATTTGGTCAGTTCTCACCAATTAATGGGGTGTTCTCGTTAAGGCTTTATAACTTCAGGTGTGAACATCACAGAGACTTGGAAAATGGCTTAAATTACACAAGACAGTTGTACCGTTTACAGTACTAACTTAGATCAGTTTCTTTTAATAATTTAGGCCAAAATAGTGCCACAAATGCAAAAAATTTAAGTTTTTCTTTACTTTGCAATGAAATACTGAGAGCTGCATATGTGAAACAGGTAAAACTACATTTCCATCAAACTCCGTGTTCACAAGTGTGCAAGATCTGAGGGTGATATGCAGACCTACTAAAGATCTATGATACAAAATTTAGGCAGTGCACCCTGCTGTCCCTTAGTGTCTTCAAATGTATCCAAAATGGCTAAACTGCGCACTGCTGTAAATCATAAAAGAATGATATAATTAACTACAAATCGACTGTTATGTCGATTTGTAAAAGAAAAAAAAAACGAACTTTTGCATAATTTTCAATTGGGAATTACTATACTATTACTGTAACCGCTCTCTGTGAGAAATATTTTCTAATGTTTGTATGGAATTTACCCTTCGCCAATTTCCATTTATCCCTCCTCGTTCTGCTAACCGAACTTAACTTGAATAATTTCTTGTAGCTCACTTTGTTTATATTTTTAATAAATTTAAAGGCCTCAATCAGGTCTCCCCTAAGTCTCTTTTTGCAAAGCTTGAAAAGTCCAAGCGTCTCCAGCCTTTCCTCATAGCACTTATCTTTTATATCTGGAATCATTCTGGTTGCCCTTTTCCTGCGCCTCTATATCTTTTTATAGTAGGGTCCCCAGAACTGCACACAATACTCTAAGTGAGGTCTGACAAGGGTATTGTATAGGGTGAGTATGATCTCCTTAGATTTATAATCAATACTCTTGGCTATGTATCCCAACATCATGTTGCCTTTTTTTACTGCTACAGCACACTGTCCAGACCCTGATAGACTTTGATTACTATTACACCCAAGTCTTTTTCTACAGGTGCACTTTCTCATTGTGTACTGCCCATACAGTAATCCTGCCCTATGTTTTTATTCCCCACATGTAGAACTTTACATTAGGCCTGGCTCACAGTTGGCTTTCCAATTGATCCCAATGGTGTTTGATGGGGTTGAGTGCCATGGCCACTAGGGGGTCTGCATGAAGGGATTAAATAGAACACCCCTAAATGTGAGAATTTACCTAATTTGGCATCTGCGCAAAGGGGTTAATTGAAGCAACAAGGGTCATGGCTTTACACTTAGGTTGTGACCGAATATGATCCCTGTTCCCTGCCCCCTGTCCACTCAGACTCCTGTCTGCCTTTGCAAGCAGTGTGCAAAAGAAATCCTGCAAAACTATTTCCAAACTAGTGAGTAAGTAGTTTGTAATATATATATATTTTTTTTTTTTAATTGAAAATATCAATCAGTTTACATATGACAATGGTTACAAAGTGTAGATTATGAATGAAGATAGAATTAACAAAAATAAAGAGAGAGTAGTTAGAGTGGGACATACAGGGGGTGGAAAACATTTCTCTTCCCATCTCTTTCACATTTCACTTAGCTATATTTTCTGCTCTTTTATGACTGGCATGTCATGTGTACGTTTTAGTTTCTGTCTTGTTTTTTATTTTTTTATTAGCTTGATAATGAATTATAATTAGCCATCAATGATATTATCAAATAATACTAATTTGTCAATTAAATGCTGCTTTTGTGTCAGTAATAAGTGAGAACACTTTAGAGCTAATGTAGGACAAAAACTGAAAGCATTTTGGTCCATGACAACCGGAGATGTGCACCTCTGCACAGTTGTGGGGGGTGAACATCTCTGTGAAGTGAAGTGAACAGCTGAATAAAATAGAAGATCATTGAAACTGGTCTGGAATAAAACACTTGCACGTAATATGAGCCACAAATATGGCCCAATTGTTCATTATTCTTTTTCAGTTAAGTTTTTCCATTAATACTGTACATAGAGGAGATCAACTCCAGTTGTTGGGGACCAAAATGTTTTCTGATTTCTTCTTCTACATTTGTTGAAGTGTACTTACTTATTACTGATATAACAGCAACATGTAATTTATGATTTATTAGCATTTCATAAAAATATGACTAACAGGCAATTATGGTTGATTGGCATAATTATAATGAAAAACCAGTCATCATATAAAATGTACACGAGGCATCAGGTTAGGAACAGAGGTTGAAACTGTTTTATCCTGGGATTTTAAGTGCCCCCATTTGTGAGAAAAACTTTTTATTCACAAAGTTAATAATAGCGATCATATGCGGTCACGGCTCTTCAACCAGGTTGATGCCTTTATGTGTTTGCCTGCCTCCCAGATGGCATCAGCACTCCACAGCCCTTCCTTGCAGGAAAATATACCCAAACTTTCCTCGATCTAGATTAAAGTGCTGTGCAATGGCAGTGATGTTGCATATGTTTCAGAAACCTGCTCTCCAGAAAGGACCTGGGCCTGTTCAGCACATTTTTTTTGTTTTAATGTTTTTGTCAACTTTTTGTATTTTATTAGATTTGTTTCAGCATGATATTGTTACAGTGAGTGGTGATTTACCCTGGGGAAATTACCAAAAGTTACCTGGAAAATTCCTCCATTTGTAACCCTACATACAATACAGTTGGCAACTTGCAATTAAACTGATGACTGCTAATAATATTATTGGTTAAGCATATCTCTGATTCAAACACCTTTTTCTCTTTTAGGATTATTGCCAGTGCACCAATGTTCGGAAATGGGAATGAAAAAATCTACAAGTGTTCTCCAAACAAAACACATTGTGAACCTTTTCACTTCAATGGTATCCATTATTTTAAATGGTTTACTATACTACATATCAAAACATATTTGCTAGAGAACAAGCTATTTCATGGATTGTGGAATTATGCTGTCATGTATAGAATAAATAGTACCTGAAAAACTGTTTATATTATCTACTAATATAATTCTAATATATAGATTTATTTTACAGGGACAAGCTCCACCAAGTCAACTGGAATAGCCCTGGATATCAGATCCACTTCCCCTGTGCAGATCACCGTAAGATTATCTTTATTTGTATTGTTTTTAATTTGCTTGTCATTAAAAGCTTCTGTCCGTTTGATAAAATTTCTATTTGGATATAAAAATCTCCAAATTATTATCCAAGTAAAATTTTATTACAGTAATGTGCAATTGTGGACATGCAGTGCTTTGTAGGCTGCTTGGCTGGCTGTTTGGTGAGCTCATTAAGCAAGCTAGCATGCTAGCTAGCTGATTTCTGCTCATTAGATTTCAACTTTCTTTTTCACAGTAATGGCATGGCTTCCATTTCTGAGAGCTTGCTGAATATAAATTTTTCTTAAAGAAAGAGGATTGAGAAATGTGAATTTAACTTGTTCCAATCTAAACGGTGTTCCATATAATTGCGGTAGTACCATGAATCTGTAGCACTCCCAGCAGGCTTTTCTAACCGGTGGGGTGGGGATGTTTGGTGCAAGAGGCTGGTAAAGCAGTCAGGGTTGACAAGGGTTGAGTGGGCGTTTTTTCCCCCACAAATGAAGGCACTTAAAATACCAGGATGAACCCCTAATTTCCTGGGTTTTGTTGAGGGAATTCAGGAGCACCCTCATCTGCAGACTGTGCACTAATCTGACAATTTCAGGAAGTAACCCGGAAGTAACCCGGAAGTAAAAACGTAAAAGACATAGAGCGTCTATGCATCTATGGTACAAACTACTATTTTTTTATTTTTTGTTTATTTTGTAACCATCTTCATTCTTCATATGTAAACGGATTGATATACTCAATAAAAATAAAAATAGATTAAAATAATATTACAAACTACTTCCTCACTAGTTTGGAAAGAGTTTTTTCAGATTTCTTTTGCACACTGCTTGCAAAATTAGGGGACAGGGAACAAGGGTCATATTTGGTCACGGCCTATGTCTCGTACGTTTTTACCTCCGGGTTACTTCCCGAAATTGTCGGATGACTGCACAGTTCTGCGGATGAGTGTGCTCCTGAATCCTCTAAACAGAACCCCGGAAATAAGCATTTCATCCTGGTATTTTAAGTGTCTCCATTTGTAGAAAACGTCGCCCACTCAAAAGCTTTTTGATGAAGTGGACTCAAATATGCACCCTAAAAAGGGTGTAGGGATCGTATTCGGTCACAGCCAGGGTGATGCTGTAATGCTTTATTTTTTCCACAGACCGAGTGTGTGCGCTCACAGACCGAGTGTGTGCGCTCACAGACCGAGTGTGTGCGCTCACCGACCGAGTGTGTGCGCTCACAGACCGAGTGTGTGCGCTCACAGACCGAGTGTGTGCGCTCACAGACCGAGTGTGTGCGCTCACAGACCGAGTGTGTGCGCTCACAGACAGAGTGTGTGCGCTCACAGACCGAGTGTGTGCGCTCACAGACCGAGTGTGTGCGCTCATTCAATAAAATAAACAAATGAAAAAAGCCTTCTCCTCATGGGATCCGGGGAAAAAATGATAACTGCGTGTGACGGACACATGTTGATTGAATCTAAACCTGAGAAGTGTCTTTACATTACTTTGTCCATTCAACATATGCCACCAGTTCTGACTTGGCAGCCGCGATTATTAGGCCTATTGCTTACAGCTGCATTTGATTTATATTAAATTTAATTCTGTTTTTCTGTTTCTAGACTTGCAGCCCAAGATTGGTTCATGAATGTGACAGCAACTCATATCTAAATGGCATCTGCTATCACTTCAGTGACACATTCAATTTTGTGGATAGCATTAAACCAGCATTTCAAGGTACAGTAATACACCTTTTTACCTCACAAACAGATTCCACTCATTCATTCATGTGAAAGCTTAAGCATGACAATAGTGACATCACAGGTAGCTCCCAACCAAGTGCCTGAAATCTTTAGAAAAATTTGTCATTTTCTAATTGAAATCAGTTTCTTATGGACAGGACAAAATATCTTCTCATAAACCTCTAGGTATTTGATTAATTCTGTGGTATGGACTAGAAAGAATAGCATAACTGTAGCTTAACATTTATTTGAACGCCTCTGACTAACCTATACGTAGTTTCTATTTGTGATTGCTTTTATATTACATTAAAGCTTTATTATTATTCTTTTTAGAGAGGAAAATAATAAAACTACATTTTCTTCATCAACTTTGAAATTCTAAATGTAAAGGATTTCTGTGACCTGTCTTTACTCAGAATGCACTAAGCGGAAAGTGGACCTTGTCTTCCTGTTTGATGGGTCAGAAAGCCTGAAAGCAGATGATTTTAAGAAGAACAAAGACTTCATTGCTGACATCATGAAGACACTTTCAAATACCTCAATACAGGTCTACACACGTGTACTATATGATGTGTACACCATGCACTACAGTCAGCTTTTAAAACAGTTTATAGTTCATATGAAGTATCACTAATGCTCCATGAATAATTTAATTGACATTTTTCATCAACATAATTTGCTATAAAAAAAGGTCAGAATACTAGTTGGACGTAGTGTGTGGATCAAATCAGGACCGTGCTAGTACTAGCTGTTTGTCAGAAAAATGCGGAACTGATGCTATTTGAATTGGGGGGGTGGCAATTAATCGTCATAAAATTGTTATTTCATGAGAAACTTTACATTTTTCAGTTTGCAGCAATGCAGTTTTCGAAGACTTCCAAAATTGTTTTCACCTTTAAAGACTACCAGGCAAAGAAGGCATTGGATCTCTTAGAAAAGGAACGCCACATGAAGGAGCTCACCAACACATATACTGCACTTGACAATGTTCTGTGAGTCACTTTTTTATTTTTAGATGGGTAAAATCTATGTGTATCTGTATTCATGCTGAATAGTATGGAAGATTTTTAGTGACTTAATTAAATGCAATTGCTTTACAATTACATATCTGCGTCTGCGTTTACTTAAGGATGCGCATTCATCATGCCATAATTAAAAACAGCATATTGCATTTTATTTAAAAACACTCATACTGAAATACAATACGGAGTGTATTACTTTTCAACACCAGCTGCGGAATTTTTGTGCCAAAATTGAATTGTGAATGAGTCCATTGCATTTAGCTTTGTCAGCATAGTGTTACGACCACGGATATGGACTGGACTCAAACGCACTACTCAGACAAAGGAAGTTCAATAATCAGATATTTATTGCTTGACCAGGGAGAATTCCTGAAGTAGGGAAGATGACAGGTAGTTATTGTTCCAGGCCAGAACTGTACTCAATACCCAGGCAGCAATGGTTCCAAACCGGATCTGGACTTTAGACCCAGACAGCTACTGTTCCAAACCGGAACTGGACTTTAGACCCAGACAGCTACTGTTCCAAACCGGAACTGGACTTTAGACCCAGACAGCTACTGTTCCAAACCGGAACTGGACTTTGACAGGCAGACAGACAGACAGACGGAGTGGGAGTGCTAGGCATCCAATAATTTATGCTTCGACCAAACTCCTGAAGCATAGGGAGAACATATAACACAGACAGTTCGGTTTCGGGGTTAGCCGTCTAGTAGCGGAACAATGGAGTGGAATCCAGGCAGGCCACAGGAGCGACAGCAGGGTAGTAGGTGTAGACAGCACCTCAGCAGCAACCGTGACCCAGGCAGGGATAGTAATGACTGCAGGTAGGCAGATTGGAGCAGACAAGGTTAGCATAGTGAAACAGGCAATGAACAGCTGGAAGTTCCTGAAACAAGTTGACTTAAGCATTGGACGAAACAGTGCAGGCGGAAGTTCATCATCCTTGGTTTAGTGTGTGTGGGTAGCCAAAGCTATCTTGCAAGTGAATCGATTACATTGTGATTCATGCTGTAGGCCAGGGGTGTCCAAACTTTTTTCACTGAGGGCCAGATGGAGAAAAATGATGACTACCACGGGCCACAGGCTATTATATATATATATAGGCTATGTGTGCGTGTGTGTGTAAAATAAATACAAGTGCGCTCAGACATGTGGCATACAGTTGCCAACATCACTTAGATTTCTATTTAAATTAGGCGAATAGTATTATAGCCTATTAAAAGGCGAGCTTGAAGAGATTTTAAGAATTTCACTCACCAGTGACACTTCTAATGAGAACAGTGTTGTTGTGCCTTGGACTGAAGAATCGCTGTGATGTCGGGTGTGAGGTTTGTAGATGCGATTCGCAGGACATCGCAAAGGTGACTGTCTGTTATCTTTGATCGCAAACGGCTCTTGTTTAGCGTCATCAGGGAAAATGTTTGCTCACATATGTATGTGGAGCCGAACAGACTCAGCATTCTTTTTGCGTGGCGCCTCATCTGTGGAAATTTTGACTTTTCCAAACTCTTGTAGAACTCTGGCAGTGGAAGCTGCTGGTGCCGACTGCGAAGCAGGTCATCACATTGCATCTTGATGAGTTCCAACTGTATGTCCCCTGGTGCCTCATCCTCGTTAACGGAGAAGGGGCATGAGAACATGTTGATGTCCTTCTCAATAGAAGCAAAATCATGAAAGCGCGTGTTGAACTCTGTGATCAATGACGTGATTACTGTCACATATTTCCCCATCTGCTCAGGGCTGTTGGCATTTGGGAAAGTGTCGATTACCTCCCGGAGAGAGGGGAAGTGTGCGGCATTGCGTTCACTGACTTGTCTCTCAAATAGACGGAGCTTCACGACAAATGCTTTCATGTGTGAGTACATTATTTTGTGACACGATTGTGTCTTTCCCTTGCAAGGCTGTGTTCAGGACATTCAGCTGTCCGGTCATGTCAGTTAAAAATCCCAGGTCTTCCAACCAAACAGGGTCACTCAGTTCATCGACGGACAATCGTTTTTCTCTTAAGAATTTGTCGATCTCAGATTTGAGGGAGAAGAACCGCTTGAGAACGGAGCCGCGGCTGAGCCATCGCACATCAGAGTGGTAGATCACGTCCCCATATTCTGTATCCATTTCAGACAGGAATGCCAGAAATTCTCTGTGATTGAGTGCTTTCGCACAAATTATGTTAATTGTTTTCACGACTGTATGCATGACATCGCCCAGTTTCGTGACTTTGGCGCATAATGCTTCCTGGTGTATAATACAGTGCAATTTAACAGCCTCGCCCCCAGACTCATGAACTTTTCTGCAAACCAGGGAAGCCATTCCGTTACGCTCACCTATCATGGCTGGAGCACCATCTGTTGTAACTCCACACAACTTGTCCCAAGGGAGATTCCGATTTTGAATAGCAACTGACACAGCTTCAAAAATATCAGCTCCTTTCGTTGTTCCAGTCAGGCTCCGAAGGTCGAGGAGCTCTTCAGTAATGCAAAAATCATCGTCAACCCCTCGCAAAAAAATTTGTAGCTGAGCCGAATCTGTTGTGTCGGTACTCGTCACACGCAATTGAATAGAAATGAAACAACGGAGCTTTGTCTGATATTTGCGCCTTGATGTTAGCTGATAAATCCTCGATTTGCCGGGCCACTGTGTTTCTCGCAACACTAACATTGCAGAAGTCTTGTTTCTTTTCTGGGCATACAATCTCCACAATTTTTGTGACGCACTCTTTTAATAAAATCACCCTCTGCAAAGGCCTTTCCATACTTCGCTATTAGGTTAGCCACCTCGTAGCTAGCCCTGGTAGCATTCTGCTGCGTTTGATTAGCACTAAAAAACTGGGTTTGTTGCAATGATAGGCTTGCCGCTAACTGCTTTGATTTCTCTTCTCTGGCTGCTCCAGTATATGCCTTAAAAGACGCATCATGTTTCGTTTCATAAAAGTCGATGGCAACTCGATAACCTGTCATGTACACTCTGGTGTCGTTTTAAGTGTGAAAGGGAGGAGTCCTGGCTCAATGTACAATCATCTGCAATTAAAACAAGCGAACATAGATTTTGAACAAGATGCCGCGGTGGGTAATGCTATCACCCAATAGGCTCCTTCTTCTACAAGTGCACTCCACAGAAACTTTGAACTTTTCTTTATTCATGTATTATTATTATTATTATTATTATTATTAGTAGTAGTAGCCTGTATTATAATAATAGTAGCCTACCCTAGTCCGTAATTATAGTCATGAGAGGCATGCCACATGACATAATCGGGACGCGGTTGAAGGTCTGTCACAATAACAAAAACACTGTGATTGGACTGTTTTATTTTAATTTCATGACACTAGTTAATTTATGAAAACATTTTGAAACAGTAAAATATATTCTATTATATTCTAACCTATATTTACATCCTAATGTGAATCCTTCCTAACTGCTTGCTTACTTACTAGCAGCTACCCGATTTTCCGACCAGTATTGTTGGCCTCTATGGCTATGACGTCATCGCCTAAGCTATGATGTCATGTTACGTTTAACCGTGGATACACGCCAACATTCTAAGTGTAAACGTGTACAAAAAAAAGCCAAAACCCCCATCCCTGGTCTATATCGCGGATTTTGTTGGGGAAAAATTTGCTGTCTACTAAACCGAAATAGGCTATTTACAGGATACAACTTTTTAAAGGAGAAGTTTGGTATATAGCATTATAAGCCCTATTATAAGGTTATTTACGATCATAAACAACGGTCCATATCAACATTTTGATGAACTGTGCAGTCTTGAGATATATTGCTCATGTCACAGCTAACTTACATAATTAATCTGGATGGGCATATAGAAAATCCTTCAACAAACTCGTTTTCAAAGACGTGCAGCCATACATTTGTAAACTTCCGATTTAATAGGATACATCATAAAATAAAAAATAAAAAAAACATTGTAGGCCTACAGCATGAATCGCAAGGTAATCGATTCACTTGCAAGATTCACCCACACACATTAAACCGAGGACGATTAGCTAACAGGTTGCTCAGTTTCGCTCATTCTGAACAGCTCAGAGCGTTGCTGAGCACTTTTGTATGTGGATTAGAAAGGAGCAATACGGAAGTACGTTATTAGCTATGGACCCAAGTAACGTTACGCTAGCTAATGCCAATGGTCGTTTCTAACAGCTAACGTTACCTATCTAAAATCTATATAAAATGATTAACCTGTCATCTTCGGCCGCTACTTCCTCTCCCAAGACATTCAAAAAAGCGCACAACACTGAATTGCTCACCATTTTTCCAAACTCACACACTTATTTATGGCTATTAAGGTATGTATTGAACACCAATAAAGCGCAAGGAATAAATTCCATTGCAATCTCGTTAAATTTCAGTCTATCTATATCTTTTTATTCTTGTATGCTGAAAAAAAGAGTGGAGTCGAATTGGATTCATGGTGACGTAGACGTGAAACCTCAACCTTACATACTTTGATCTCATTACATAACTTCTCCCATAGTTTGAGGCGAATAAAACCATCCTGTCCCAGAAATCCTGCCTGAAGTCTGAACAAAACATTTGTTTTGTTTGCCCTTGAGAATAGTTGTACAGCGTTTCGATTTGGAATATTTAGTTAGCTAAAGTGTTTATTTTTTCCCACTCTCCTTATTCCTATACCAATTTTATCACTCTCCCAATCTTTCACCCTTTTATCCATCCCTCCATGGTGCTCGCTAGTGACATTAGCTTGATCTTTGCACAGTTCAGCATGGAAACAAACTAATCACTCACGCGTCGTTTTTACTTGGTGCACTGCTCATTCGTCAGATAATAATAAAATAAAATAGTTAAGATTTAGTCAAATACAGTCAAGCCGGAAAGTCTGCACACCCCTTTCACCTTCTCCAGTGAGCTGAGGTGCATTTTGTTTCCACTGATACTGCTTGAGACGTTTCTACAACTTAATTGGAGTCTGAGTCCTGTGATAATTTCAATTGATTGGACATGATTGGGGATTGCCAACACCTGCCTATATAAGGTCCCACAGTTGACAGTGCATGTCAGAGCAAACTCAGTGCATCGCCGGGGAGCACCACTCTCCCGACCTGATATTTTGATTCGGCAGGGCAGGCTGTGCGCAAACAGGAATTTATTTATTTATTTATTTAAAAAATATATAAACATCGAACAAAAAGTTCGGAAATTTGTGTTTGGTCAATTATTTCTCTGTTGTAACAATGCTTCTTGGCAATACATTTTATACCGTTGGAAAGCCTGTTTATTTCCCTTTTAAATGGTGCCCCATTTGTAAGGAACATGCATTTGTGGGATGAGCAGCACAGCTGAGTATGTGGGTTGCGCCCATGTAAAATTTGCCAAATCTTCTATACGTTGCTAAACGGACCATCGGAATTGGCAGAAGTAGACATTCTTTTTATCTCACCACTTGTTTCTTTGATAACAACTTGTAAACAATCTTATTTTCCAGCAAACTAATAACATTATGTTTACAGACAATATTAAATGACACCCATTTTTATTCTGAAAGGTTTGTTTTATAAAAATTACACATTTTATTAGGCAAATAATTCACGTAGCCTATTCTCCGTCCAAAATGTATCTTTATATTGAGGGTATTTCCCCGCGATAATGATATAATACCGTAGCTTGTTTTGGGAAGTAGCCTTGGTTATTTCTTTCTTTTAACATGAGAGCCAAGACTCGCAAAGTCTGCTGCTAGCTCTAGAAGAAACCTGCTCTGCAAGATAGGCTACTGGGTTCACCCACTGCTGAGATGCGGGGAAAAGCCTATCATCGACTTTTCCTTGAACTCCAGCTAACTCGGCCAGGAGATCAGACGGTATTTTTTCTAGTTGTTTCCTAAGGTTGTTTCTGTCAGATCTGTTAAGGCGCCTCATTGCTCTGGGGGCGGGGATTGCGTTGAGGATTTATGGTACGTAAAAACAACGGATGAGTTGTGAACACAGCGTTGGTGTTTAAGTTAACTTAACTTTGATTGTGAGCTTGTGTGTGATATTCATCTCTTGATAGCAGCCGCACTGTATTTTACTTTGAATTGATTGCATTAATTCCTCGCTGAGCACTTGAGTCCTGATTGCAGTATGCTCATCAATTTGCTGGTCTAGCTTCCTGTTGGTTGCAATTGCAGTGTGCTTTAAACAATACAATTAATGACACCTGTTTATCGAGGGCATGTGACCAAAAATTACGTCAACTTGTATTGCCAGGTGGGCCTGTAGGGAGTTTGTGGGCCAGGCCTACCCTGGCCTCCCCGTTGAACCGTCTGATTATCACTAAAAAGATTTGCCAGATCTTGCAAGACTTTCCAGCCAAATGGTGACTCAAAACTAGCCCAAAATGTATTTTAAATAGAAATCATCATCATCATATTTTTACTTTTCATTTTTACCCATGACTCTACTTTGAAAGTTTAGTTGTAAAACCGTAGACATGGCAACACTGGTGAGATGTTTTTTGATCTACACTTCCACAGTATGGTTGGAAAATAGTATGTCGGACTGCTAAACAGTGTACATTAAACAGCACACTTCTGCCAGTGCACTGTACACAAGAGACAGGGCGCAGTAGATGGGGCTCTGATTCAGACACAGCCTCAGTGTGCTATTTCTGGTTGGCACATTGGATTTGGGCTCTTCTGCTGTGTCTCAAATAAACTAAATGCATTATATGTCTTATGTTTCAGAAACAATGTTTTGAACAACACAGCTGCTGGTGCCATTCCAGATGCTACAAAGGTTCTAGTCATCATCACAGATGGAAATCCAACTGACAACGATTGGAAAAAGGTTGTCGAAACTATGGATTACCTGCACATCATCCGCTATGTTATTGGGGTAAGATATGCGTAGAATAGTTTTTCTGATATGTGAATTTACCATATCCAACAGTGAGTTATGGGATATTGATCCATATCATCCATATGAATGCGCGTAACTAATTTGCAGATCTTAACAGTACAAATACAACGTGAACGGAAGTGTTCTGAATGTCACAAACATGAATTTACCATATCCAAGAGTGAGTTACGTGATATGTGAATTTACCATACCCAAGAGTGAGTTATGGGATATTGATCCATATCATCCATGAGTAATTCCCTATGAATCAGACACAGAAAGGTGGATTTCGACACCCACCATCACGTAATATCGTTCTGAAAAGTGCTTTAGGGATAAGTAAGGAATAAGATTAGCATCCCTGAAGCCTTATTTTGTTGGTTTAAGGGAAATGTTGCTAATTGATTACATACCTTTTTATATCATATGAATCATATCATATTGATTTCATATCGTTCTGAATATGCCAAAATCTTCCCAGATAATGTTTCAGACAGGAGAAATCCATCTAAATTGTCAAAGTAAACCCGAGGACCCCCCAAACCTTACTACAACCCCAGCCTTACAGACAGTATAGAATGTATAGACAGTCTCTATGTGAGACAAGCTGTGGCTTGAATTATTGCTTCTTCATATATTCATAAATATGAAGGTGAAATTGGTGATGGTCAAATCCCCCCATGAAGTTGAATTAGTGTTTGAAGTCTCATGTCCTTGCACATCACATAGTACTAACACATTTTTACCACAAGATGGTGGCATTTCAACTATCTGTTATTTAGTATTGATTGCAATTCTAACCAGAACCATCAGAAGCACAAGTTGAAAAGTTAATTGACCTCAGCTTTCTATTGGTTGAGAATAAATTGGATGCATAGCCAGTTCATTGAAAAGTGGCAAGAAATGGCACCATCTTGTGGTCAAAATGTGGTAGTACTATGTGATATGCAGAGATATGAGATGGCCAACTTCAAACACTAATTCAACTTCATGGAGTACTATAGTAAATCAATATTATATGAATTCTATGGCATGAAATGGTTATATCTGGATGTAATCAATTCACAACATTTCCCTTAAACCAAATAATTTTTCAACAAAATAATGCTTCAGAGATGCTAATATTATCCCTTTCTTCCTCCTAAAGCACTTTCCAGGACGGTCTGTGATAGTCGGTGTCATGCTCGTTCACCTTAGAGATGGAATTACCTCCAAATGAATGCGCATGACATCATCTCAGAACGCTTCTGTTCACGTTGTATTTGTACTGTTAAAATGAGCAAATATCAAATATATGATCATTTATATTTGCACATTTGAATAGAACAAATGGGTTTTTACATAAAAAAAGGAGCCAAAGTTTGAGAGTGTGGTGTAATCCATCTAAAAAAAGGGTTTAGTACATAGCTTAGGATGTCTAGTTTCATTAGTTTTACTTAAAATTGTTATATAAATAATGTAGTGAAGTGTCACCACTATCAGGTGTCAGGTCAAGACATGGAGACTGGAATGCAGTTTGCTGAACTTAATAACGTCAAAGCAGGTCAGGTACATAGGCACATTGTTTGTTGGCATAGAGGCATGTATCTTTACATAAGCTGTACAACATTAGCTTCTGACTAACATCTGAGGTCGGAAATTCTCTGACAGAAAATAGAGAATAAAGAATTTCTTGTTTAGCTAAATACACTTACAAATATAGCTGCAAGCAGCAATTCCCGGGGGACTGAGCAGCAAAAGCAGCACTTGTCAAAGGCACTCCAAAATGGTGGTCAATTCATGACTGGGTTTGACCCAAAAAGCAAATATCTATGTTTCTAATCAGGGTTTTTGTCATTGTTGCAAGTCTAAGATCTCTGCAAGGGAACACTGAATGTTTGGATTTCTATAGCGCCACCATGTGGTTTTGATTGGTTGTATTTTAATTGTAACTGGAGTCCTGATCTAACTCTCAATCAACCCACCAATTTCAGAACTTTGTCACATGGTATGAGAATTATTAGCGTTTATGTGATAAGCGGCACCCACTGCAAATTCATTGGCTTCTTATTCGGGCATCTTTTAACATGTCAAAGTTCTGTATACTTTTACGAAGCATGGTCTATAGAGCGTGTATACCAAGTTTCGTGCAAATTGGTCAAAATTTGTAAGAGGAATAGCATTTTAAGTGTTTTACAAAGAATGCTAATTCGTGGAAAATCCAATATGGCTGACTTTATGCATCCAAATTTGTTCGGCATAAGCAGAGGGACTGGTACACCAAATTTTGTGAGTATAGGTCAAATGGGGCGTCGGCAGTGGGCGTGTAAATGTCAGAGTTTTGTCATGCACTACAGTGCCACCAAATTTGTTGAGGGCTTGTGGGATGACACATTCTAACTATATGTCATATATATATATACACTGCTCAAAGAAATGAAGGGAACACTTAATCAACACAGTATAACACCAACTCAATTAAACGTCTGGGATATCGATCTGTCCAGTTAGGAAGCGTAAACGATTATGAATAAATTACACCTGCTTTAGAGAGAGAGCTGGACAGGGCCGTAGAAGGGCAACAACCCAGCGGCAGGACTGGTCTCTGCTCTTTTGTGCAAGGAGGAACAGGAGGAGCACTGCCAGAGCCCTACAAATTGTAGCCCGACGTCCTGTAGTGGGACCTGTGCTCACAGCCCAGCACCGTGCAGCTTGATTGGCGTTTGCCAGAGAACACCAGAATTGGTAGGTTCGCCATTGGCGCCCCGTTCTCTTCACAGATGAGAGCAGGTTCACACTGAACACATGACAGATGTGAAAAAGTCTGGAGACGCCGTGGCGAATGTTATGCTGCCTGCAACATCATCTAGCATGACCGGTTTGGTTTAATTGACTTGGTGTTATGCTGTGATGATTAAGTGTTCCATAAATATTTTTGAGCAGTATATATATATATATATATATACATACACATGTATATATATATATATATGCCAGTTTCCTAAGAATCAGCAAAGCGGTTAATGAAAAAAATAGAGAAGTAATTGATGAGTAAATTTAAGACAAAATAGCGGCAAATTCAAGATGACACCTACCCATGTTGTACAAATCTAAGTTCCAAATCCGGGCGTTTGTCACTGTAGCAAGTTTGAAATCTCTGCAAAGCAACAGTGATTTTTATGAATCTTTTAAATAATTTATATTTGGATCTGTATCGTGCCACCACATGGCTCGATTGGATGGAACCTTCAGGGGTGAAGTCGTGATGTTACTAATAATAGGATTAGGGTATAGCTGCAGCCTGCAGACTCCAAGAAACGCCCCTCACTACAAAATATGCCCCCAACACACTACGGTGGCCTTGGGGCATCCTGTTGGTTTTCTGCTGTTAATCCGCAACAAAATTATACACGCTAATATAAATGGGTATATACTGAAAGTATTTAAATGTATGTAAGCCAGCTAAACAGCCATTTATATCCATATCCATTCTGTCCATTGTTACCACTCATATTTCTGTCATGAGCCAAGTGAATTTCGAACGTTAGCTTGCTTGCGACGAGTGCTATATATTTTTACAATACAAACTAGTGAAAATGAACATGGCCGGGGGGTCTATTGAAAAAGTCACTAGTTTGTATTGAAATTGTCTGTTATAGCTCGCTAAAAGTATGGATTACGGGCGAATCGTTCATAGCCTGCCCCAGCCGGCTGAGATTTGTGGAGAGGTGAAGTGCTAGAATAGATAAAAACATTCAGAATTACTCGATTGCGTTCGGCTGCAAAACGGCTCTTAAGTTACAGCGTTCACTTTTTTCAATGGAATAATATGGAGCTCTGTCTGAAGATATTCATATCTAAAGCCACATGTCCAGATGGAGCAACTTATTACATTATTATCTCGTTATATGGAAAACAAACATAGAATAAATTCTGAATATTTTATGAATGAAACACTGGTTTTTTTGGTTAATGCAATTTAGAATGAACCTATGTGTAGTAACCTAATTGTAATTTTGAATTGTTATTTTGTATTTCTGAATCGTTATTGTTTAATCATTCGGCAGGTTATAATTCGAGTAAGCTTGTAACCACCAGCTGTGCCAGCCATCTCATTTTGTTCATTATTAAACCCTCCAGAATAAAACAGAATAACCCCTCTTTTTTAAATGTCACCTAAGTCCACTCTGAGATTCTTTAGTGCAACATTAGCATTTTAATAGGCTGTGTTGGCCTATTGAAATAGGAAAACGACTTTCAACATAATACATTTTATAGCCTTTTTTTTCAATTAAAACTTAACTTAAATTTTTTTTAATTTTATTGCACATATTGACAGACATGATTATTCACGTCAATTTGTTGGCCTAACTAATGGGCATGTTGGAGTTACATATACAGCACTCGAAAAATTACGAGACCACTGCAAAAGTATCAGTTGTCTCGTTGTTATTTTGGTTCTGTACTTGGATGGATCCCTTTAAAGGTTGTTTCTCCTGACTTTTCTTTCTGGCAACAGAGTGATGGTTTGGGGCTCGTTCGATAGCTCAGACCCTTGATGACTTACAGCCATTTAGCCAGTCATGTGTTCCATACTGTACCAGCGTAATTTACAGCTGAATCTAGTCTCACCCCCAATTCTCATAGATCAAATGCAGAGAGGTTATAGTATCGCTTGTAACAGTACCTGGAAATAAGATATCGAGAATCTTTTGATGTTGATGGGTCACAGACTTCAGGAAGTAACAGCATGCAAAGGATATGCGACCAAATATTAAATATGATACTTAAAAAATATGTTAAAGCAAAGGGTATGAATACTTATGTAAATGAAAGATTTCAGTTTTAGATTTTTAATACATTTGCAAAAATTTCTAAAAACATGTTTTCACTTTGTCATTATGGGCTATTTTGTGTAGAATTCTGAGACAAAAAATGAACTCAATCTATTGTAGAATATGTCTGTAATGTAATAAAACGTGGAGAAGGTGAAAGGGGTATTCTATTGTAGAATATGTCTGTAATGTAATAAAACATGGAGATGGTGAAAGGGGTATTCTATTGTAGTATAAGTCTGTAATGTAATAAAACGTGGAGAAGGTGAAAGGGATATTCTATTGTAGTATAAGTCTGTAATGTAATAAAACGTGGAGAAGGTGAAAGGGATATTCTATTGTAGTATAAGTCTGTAATGTAATAAAATGTGGAGATGGTGAAAGGGATATTCAGACTTTCCGGCTTGACTGTACAGGTGCAGCTCAAAAAATGTGAATATCGTGAAAACTAAGTAGCCTTATTGGTCTGAGATTCCTTGCATACCCTTTGCGTACGAGACGTGTCACAATCACATGACCTTTGCGCAGGAGGTACGTCACTGTCACGTGACTTTTACCTCTCATGACATCGGCTCTCATCTTCGTTGACACCTGATTGACACAGCCCTCTGTATATTCTGACACAGGCCTCCTTCTGAATTACAAAGGAAATTGTAAGAATTACGTATTGGTGCACTGGTCAGCAATGCAATAATATGTAAATCATAGTTTTCTGGCACTTCATTTGTCGAAATGTAGCGTCTTTACACGAAATTACATCTTTACACGTGACGTGTAAAGACATATACAGGTGCAGCTCAAAAAATTGTAATATCGTGAAAAAGTTTTTTTTGTCACTCATTTCAGAAAGTGAAACTCAGATATTATATAGATTCATTACACATAGAGTGAAATATTTCAAGCCTTTATTTCTTGTAATTTTGATAATTATGGCTTACAGCTAATGAAAACCCAAATTCAGTGTCTCAGAAAATTTGAATATTACATAAGAAAAAAGAATATTTTAAACAGAAATGTCAGCCTTCTGAAAAATATGTTCATTTCTATGCACTCAATACTTGGTTGGGGCTCCTTTTGCATGAATTACTGCATCAATGTGGCGTGGCATGGAGGCGATCAGCCTGTGGCACTGCTGAGGTGTAATGGAAGCCCAGGTTGCTTTGATAGCGGCCTTCAGGTCGTCTGCATTGTTGGGTCTGGTGTCTCATCTTCCTCTTGACAATACCCCATAGATTCTCTATGGGGTTCAGGTCAGACGAGTTTGCTGGCCAATCAAGCACAGTAATACCATGGTCATTGAACCAGCTTTTGGTACTTTTGGCATTGTGGGCAGGTGCCAAGTCCTGCTGGAAAATTAAATCAGCATCTCCATAAAGCGTGTCAGCAGAAGGAAGCATGAAGTGCTCTAAAATTTCCTGGTAGATGGCTGCGTTGACTGTGGACTTCAGAAAACACAGTGGACTAACACCAGCAGAAGACATGGCACCCCAAATCATCACTGACTGTTGAAACTTCACACTGGACTTCAAGCAACGTGGATTCTGTGCCTCTCCACTCTTCCTCCAGACTCTGGGACCTTGATTTCCAAATGAAATGCAAAATTTACTTTCATCTGAAAAGAGGACTTTGGACCACTGAGCAACAGTCCAGTTCTTTTTCTCCTTAGCCCAGGTAAGACGCTTCTGACGTTGTCTCTGGTTCAGGAGTGGCTTGACACGAGGAATGCGACATTTGTAGCCCATGTCCTGGATTCGTCTGTGCGTGGTGGCTCTTGATGCACTGACTCCAGCCTCAGTCCACTCTTTGTGAAGCTCCCCCAAATTCTTGAATGGATTTTGCTTGACAATCCTCTCAAGGCTGCGGTTATCCCTGTTGCATGTGCACCTTTTCCTACCACACTTTTTCCTTCCACTCAACTTTCTATGAATATGCTTGGATACAGCACTCTGTGAACAACCAGCTTCTTTAGCAATGACCTTTTGTGGCTTACCCTCCTTGTGGAGGGTGTCAATGACTGTCTTCTGGACATCTATCAAGTCAGCAGTCTTCCCCATGATTGTGTAGCCTACTGAACCAGACTGACCATTTAAAGGCTCAGGAAACCTTTGCAGGTGTTTTGAGTTAATTAGCTGATTAGAGTGTGACACCATGAGTTTCCAATATTGAACTTTTTCACAATATTCTAATTTTCTGAGACACTGAATTTGGGTTTTCATTAGCTGTAAGCCATAATCATCACAATTACAAGAAATAAAGGCTTGAAATATTTCACTGTGTTATGAATCTATATAATATATGAGTTTCACTTTCTGAAATGAGACAATGTTTGACCGCAGTCACCGTGCCACTGAAGGCACCGTGACCAGAAGACGGAAAGTGGCACCTATGCCTTTGATTAGGCATTTCGCTTTCTCAATTAAGGTGGTTTGAATTGAAACGTTAATATAAATGTATATAGGATATATATTGGAAACTACTAACAAATATATATTGTTTACTACCGAGATATACTGTGAATCCGGTTACCGGCACATGCCTACCATACACTGTGTTTATACCCTCAAATTCTGCATTTTAAAACCAGCGATTGGACCGAATTTTGTTTTCAAAACAAATTGGCTTATGACATAAACCAATCGAAGTGATATTGACCTTGCCAGTTCACCTGCTAGAAATTTCACAGCGACCCGTTACCCCAGCACTATTTCACGTAAAGAAAAAGAAAAGGGAATTTGATAAAGCTTGCTCCAAAACTAGAGTAAACATAGGTGCTCATTTTAGAAGCTGTTTGAGAGCGGATTGGTTTAAAGACAGATGTGGGGCTACCATATTCCACTTTCTGCTTGCCAGCCAATTGTAATTACCTATAATGTAATTACCTATACAGAATAATGATCCCGAAAATGTTCACAACGAGGTCTGTGGAAGCAGTGAGATGTGTCTCTTTCTCTATGGGCAGGACCAAGGGATTGTTATGACATGAATTATTATGACTGAAATATTTTGACAACAAATGTGACCGTTGAAAAAGTTGCGTACTCCAGCTTTAAGAACGCATCTGTTCAATCCTGAATGATCCTTTTCCATTGCTGACAGATGATTAATTATTGGTGTTGATCTCAGACTTTAATTAATGTTTCTTTGTTTTAAAATGTTGGTCTATTGTTATTTTTGCGTGATTTATTATTACATTGCAATTGAAACAAACTGTTTTTATAAGCATCTCATATTGTCCCAATCGAGTACCTACAGGGCCCACTGGAGGATAACAGTTGAATTCCAAGTTTAAATTTGCTGCAAGTTGTGTGGTCGAGATAAACTGGTGGCTCTATTTATTGATGATGTAACCAGTGATAACAGTAAAATAATGACACATATACATGACACAAGTATATATTGCCCATCCATATTCAGAGAAATGTTACCAAACTCATTGGATGGACATTTATCATGGAGCAAGACAACTCAAAACATACAGCAAACTTAGCCAAGGAGCTTGGCAGAGCATCTCAGAGGATCACATCATTAACCTACTGATGAGTTGCAGGCTCGATGCAATCATAAAATGTATGGGGTATGCAAATATTGACCTTGCAAGTCATTAAATTTGTCAAATCTTACTTTGTCCCAATACTTATGTTCATTTGAAATAGGCGGACTTCACTCGTTGAATGGCATTTTGTAATAGTTCAATGTCTGTTTAAATAAACACAACACAGACACACACTAATTTGGCACAACTTTCCCAGTTTTGCAATTAACTCTGCGTGCATGCGTCTGTGCGTGCGTATAACACGGTCGTCTGTTATTTGGCAGGTTGGTACAGTCGGACTGAAGACACTGAAAAACCTGGCATCAAACCCCAAAGACAAGAATACCTTTCGCATTAATAACTACAATGACCTGAAGAGAATCTTGGATAGCCTACAAAGCAAGATCTACAACATTGAAGGTAACAGTTAAAGTGTCCTATGGGATGCTATGGTTATTACTTTTTTAAACTTAATACATTTTTATGTCTTCTATATCATTTGCAATAAATAACACAGTCCATGTTGTTCTCTGGGATATTGAGAGCTTGGTAGCCTCAGGTAATTCTATTTTATTCTATTTATGCATTAGCAACTCAAAGAAATACATTTTATGGCTTCATTAAACGGGCACAATTGTTTTCAGCTGTGCTTAATATAATGGGAATGGTTTCTCTAGTACAAAATTAGCATGATTACTGAAGGAACAGGTAACACTGTTAGTACCCTGGACTAATGGCTGCTGGAAATGCGGCTTTGCAATAATATGTAAAGATTGACTTAAAAAACTGTTATTTCAAATGGTATTAGTAATTTGTAACATTATTAATGTTGTGACTGTATTTTCCTAATTTTCTCCCAATTTGGTAGCGAATTGTGAATCTAATTAAATTTCCTGTGTAGCAACTGCTTCAGAATTTACTGATACAACCTTTGAATAGAAACCTGTGTGGTCCTATAGAGCCAAGACATTATTTTGTTCACAAATAATATTTCTTAATATAAAACAATTAGTACTACTTGTTATTTGGCTTCATCTCACCCACAAACATGCAGTAGGCTACAGGGTAAATATATGTCTGGATATGTTTGTAAAATTAAATATTTAGGGTATTTACTAGTTGTACATATTTCTCATTTTTATCTGTATTTATTCATGCCTCCTTTCTCTATTGTAAATTATGTTTCTTCGTGTAAATGTCTTGCTATAAATTGAAAAAATCCATGATTATGGCTTACAGCTAATGAAACCCAAAATTCAGTGTCTCAGAAAATTAGAATATTTTGCTTTAACATATTTTTAAAGTATCATATTTAATATTTAGTCGCATATCCTTTGCATGCTGTTACTTCCTGAAGTCTGTGACCAATCAACATCAAAAGACTCTCAATATCTTATTTTCAGGTACTGTTACAAGCGATACTATAACCTCTCTGCATTTGAACTGATCTCTATGAGAATTGGGGGGTAAGACTAGATTCAGCTGTAAATTACGCTGGTACAGTATGGAACACATGACTGGCGAAATGGCTGTACGTCATCAAGGGTCTAAGGTATCAAACGAGCCCAAAACCATCACTCTGCGGCCAGATATGGAGTAGATGTGGATGGATCCCTTTAAGGGTTGTTTCTCCTGACTTTTTTCCCCATAGAGTTCTATAGGAAAATGAGTCAGGAGAAATAACCCTTGCAGTGATCCATCCACATCTACTCCATATCTGGCAACAGAGTGATGGTTTGGGGCTCGTTCGATAGCTCAGACCCTTGATGACTTACAGCCATTTAGCCAGCCATGTGTTCCATACTGTACCAGTGTAATTTACAGCTGAATCTAGTCTCACCCCCCAATTCCCATAGAGATCAGTTCAAATGCAGAGAGGTTATAGTATCGCTTGTAACAGTACCTGAAAATAAGATATCGAGAGTCTTTTTGATTGGTCCTGTTGATTGGTCACAGACTTCAGGAACTAACAGCATGCAAAGGATATGTGACCAAATATTAAATATGATACTTTAAAAATATGTTAAAGCAAAATATTCTAATTTTCTGAGACACTGAATTTTGGGTTTCATTAGCTGTAAGCCATAATCATCAAAATTACAAGAAATAAAGGCTTGAAATATTTCACTCTATGTGTAATGAATCTATATAATATATGAGTTTCACTTTCTGAAATGAGTGACAAAAAATATAGAACTTTTTCACGATATAAATTTTTTTTGAGCTGCACCTGTAAATGTCCCTAGCGCCGCTAGAAAGGTAGCAAGCTGTCCCACAAATGAGCAAACCACGGTTTTCTGCAACATTTTAAACCCCGTTATGAAAACTGTTCCAGATAAAGTGGGCAGTGTAGGTTAGTGGGTTCACACACTAGCTAAAGCATAGTAGCCTACATTACATCGTAGCTGGCATTAACTTTCATCTGCATCCTGTAACCTAATCACAAACATTGCAAACATTTACAAACGCAGACTCCATATTCTTTTCCGATAAATTATTGGTTTTATTTTAAACATCCCCGTATTGATGTAAAGTAAAAACATACCGCATAACACTTTGGCTCTATTTTCCGCACATTTTCTAAATTTATTGGACCGGAAAAAAAAAACCAGGTGTAGAAATGTCCGGTTAGGTTTTGCTCGTTCCATAGACCGTATATTGGCCTAAACAAGCCGGCTATTGATTCGCCAAGACTGCTAACGCATGTGCCTATCTTAGCAACCCACTAGGCTGGACAACATATATCTCCTAAAGTGTCTAAACGGAAGTACAGGAAGTACAGGGCTACAGGAAGTTTCGGTAAAGCACAGATCTGTTTACATTCCCAAGCGAAACAAAGAACAAAGCAGACTCTATTCAATCTCGAACGAAAAAGAAGCGAACGCTGAACGTTAGTTCAAGAAATTTAGTTATCAGTGGACTAGTACTAGTACTAGTAAAACGTTCCATTTTTCGGGTATGGTGAGATGGATATTAGGCTGGACGAGACGGTGATAACGAGGTTGTTTCTGGGGGGTGACACGGGACCGCGTCAGGGACACCAGCAGCGACGGTGATATGCACATGTTGGAGGAAATGGCGGTGGACGGCATCCCCGACTCGAAGGTACCGCGAGAACATTACATCGACAGATGGAGTGGTCCTATACAAGGACAGAGTAGTCGTACCACCCTCACTCCGCAGCGAAGTGCTGAGCGCCCTACACGCTGCCCACCAGGGCATACCGATGATGACCGCCCGCGCAGAATCCTCTGTGTTCTGGCCAGGCATGTCGGCCGACATCAGCGCCACTCGGAGAAACTGCGAGCATTGCCACCGGATGGCACCCTCACAGCCTGGAGCGCCGCCAACCCCGCCTGTCCCTGCCGTTTACCCCTTTCAGGCAGTGTGTTCTGACTTTTTCGTGCACAGGGGCGTACACTACCTCGTGACGGTGGACCGATACTCGAACTGGCCGATCATCTCGAAGTCGACAGGTGGTGCCACCGGCCTCATAAACCACTTACGTCGCGCCTTCGTGACGTACGGGATGCCAGAAGAGCTCGCATCGGACGGGGGACCGGAGTTCACCTCCACCGAGACCAGGTCATTCCTGCACAGATGGGGCGTACACCACCGCTTTTCATCGGTGGCCTTCCCCCACAGCAACTGCCGCGCGGAGATTGGAGTGAAGACGATGAAACGACTTATCACCGACAACACCGGCTCGAAGGGAGAACTTGACACTGACGCTGTGCAGAGAACGATACTGCAATATCGTAACACACCTGACCCTGACACAAAGATCTCCCCGGCAATGTGTGTCTTCGGCCACCCGATACGCGATTTCATCCTGATTATCCCCGGGAAGTACAGACCACACGAGACTTGGCGTGAGACACTGACTGCGAGGGAGGAGGCCCTCCGCAAACGCCACATCCGCACAGATGACACCTGGGCGGAGCACACTAAACGCCTCCCGCCACTCGTGGTAGGGGACTTAGTCCGCGTACAGAACCAGACAGGACCCCACCCCAACAAATGGGACAAGACAGGCAGTGTCGTGGAGGTACGCCAACACGACCAATACGTGATCAAGATTGACGGCTCGGGCAGAGTCACACTTCGGAACAGGAAATTCCTGCGCAAGTTCAGCCCAGTTCGCAACGACCCGCCGCCACCCCGATCGATCTATGACGACCTGGCAATCCGCGTCACCGTACCAGCACCTGTTGTGACACCGCAGCTATCTGACCTCGACAGCGGCCCTGTGACGCCCGTGACGCAGACGGGGCCCACACCGCCGCCAGTACTGACATCAGTGGGCTCACCCCGGCGCGGGACACCGCCCGCTTCAGTCACGCCAGCGGCACCAGGACGAGGCACGCTGAGGCGCAAGATCCTTCAGTCGTCACCACTGGCCCCTGAGACCCTGAGGGCCACTCCCCCGCCGGAGCCCGACGTAACACCACCAGCACCAGCAACGGGTCAACGCTGATCCACCAGAGCGACCAGCGTGCCTACCTGGCACAGGGACTATTCCATGGGATAGTCTTACGATGGGTTGTATGGACGTTATATAGGCGTTGTAGACATTTGTTTATAGGTTTGTGGGTTATACGGACGTTCGTTCACATCCGTTAAGCTTCTAATTTTCTCAGCCTTTATCCATTGGCATAATAAAGACGGGGGGAGATAGAGAACATTGTACTATACGACGATCCTGCATAGTGGACACTTTTATCGGTGCACACGCACGACCGGAACCGGAAGCAAATAGGCTTGTAAACACTCCCGCATTTCAACCTGTTCAGTACTTGTTTGATTATTGTCATTTCATGCTGGTTAAATTCAATTAAAGCAGATGAACAAATGGAACCTTGTTCTTATTTAAGAATGGTACATAACATTTTACGAGACACCAGTTGTATAAGGATGGTAGAGGCATGTCTTCTACATAAATGGTGTTGCCCGTGTGAGGACTCTGATGATACAGACATCATTTTACTAATCATCTTGCTCACTGCTACCGGATTCGTACGTATTTCCTACACATATTACAGTTAGCCAATGTCCAGCAAAGTTGATATTTCCACATTTGACATTTATAGGAAATCCTGCCTAGTGCACTGAGCAGGAGATGGCTCTGGATGGGATAATGGTATACTGGTAGTTTTGAGAGAAACTGATTTAATAAGGTTCAATTGTTATTCTTTGGTGCCATGGCAACACATTGTGAACGGTAAAAAAAATTTTTTTATCCTTGTAAATGTGCTCATACATTAGCTCAGAATCTTTAGCACAATTTTAATTATAAGTGCCCAATAGTTATTTTGTTGCAGTTCATGAGGGGAAAAGTCAGTAGCACGAACATTCCGTATATTTATAGATTTGCACTGGATTCCATTTGGTTCACCATAATATTCAACGATTAATTCAGCCCAAACATACAAATGTATATACTGCAGGCATGTTTTATATTTCTGTATGTACATTCAGCATTCTAAAAGGCAGGTAAATAATAATAATTATTATTATTTTCAATAATTAGCATTTTTCAGTAATTGGCAGTTTTCAGTCAACCACACACACTATTATCTTATTCTGCGCATGAGTATAAATTAGCATGTACCCCTGCTTCCTTCTGTTCGCTGTTTTTGGCGCTCCCCTACTGCAATGTAGGTCTACAGCATGTCTTGATAAACATCCTTTATTTGCATTTGTGTTCCATAGAAATTTTATTCTACTGATATTTAAAAATGTGACCCTGCATTCTTTTCTCTTTTTAAGTTAGTAATTTATTCAACATTCCATGTCATATTAGGTACTCAGAATGCACTTGGCAGGAAGTTCAAACATGAGATGTCTCAGAGTGGATTCACTGCTGTCTACTTTAAGGTGAGATCCCATCAAGACACTACAAAATCTCACCGTGCATGCCTTCATTCACATATTTTAGGTAAAAATTCTGCCTTAAAACATTAAATATTTATATTTAATGTTTTTGTTTTTAAATATGTTTAGCATACAAACAAATTAAAAGAGGCTGGCTGATTCCATGTCAAATCACCTGAAAATAAGTTTTGACAGCTATCTCAGACTTTGTTGACAAAAGTGTGAATGAAAGTGTCTCTGGCTTAAAATGTTTATTGGTTGTGTAGGGATGCACCGATACTGGTGTTAAGTCTGATACCACGCTCATGAACTTTATACTCGTAACACATGTCCAGTGTTAATTGAACTTTAATTAGAGTACATATGAGTCCAATAGTGAGTAAAGTTGAACATTTTATGGTGTACTCATAAAAAATACCACTTAATCAGTTAGGAAGTGATTCAGTTTAATAGACTATAAATGATTACATGATTATAAAGATCATTACAATGGTCATGTGTGGATATGTGCAATGCATACTCCAATAATCCAGGGGGAATCGAAAAACCGGCAGACTCAGGACTTGTGTGGGACAAAACTGGCATAAAACCAGAAAACCCAATCAAATTCTGGAAAAAATGAATTCTCCGACTCCCTTCTCCTAGGGCAGCCGAGCGTTGCTCCCGGATATCAGCAGATGCATGCACACCATCCATCTTTGATTAATAACACCTCATTATAGAGAAAACTAAATCATAGTGGATATAGTAGACGGTATAAAATGTAATTATTTATAAAGAAAGGTTTTCATTATAAATGTACTACTGATTATTTTAACATACATAAAATCACTACTATCAATAGTAAGTATGAAAGAAAGATTTAAAAAAAACCTTCATGTAATGGAGACTTTTGCACAACTTTTGAAATCTTGACCTTTAAACTCTTCACATTACAACACTGTCTGTTTCCCCGCCAAACATGTGGCAGGGTGGGTACACACCCGGCCTATATACTTTATAGGGGTGTCAGTAAAAATCTGAGAGTTGTCGGAGAAGGAACGCGTTATCTTGTTCAGGATCAGGAGCATGGAGTTGGAGGTACTGACCTACAACAGCTTGGGTGAGGCGTGAAATACAGGCGCGAATCAGGGGTATGCCACAGCAGCAAAGACATACGAGTAGGACGGCAAAGATAACAACAGGCAAGAAGATTCTTAGCGATGTTTTCTTCCAGCCTGACAGGAGATTAAAGAACCAATCTTTACTTGCATCAACCTCCCTTTCTTCCAATCCATAACGGAGTTTAGTCATATTTCTAAGTCCCTGCTGTATGATCTGCCCATCCTCATCATAATGTGGTATGTATGTACAACACGCCTCCCCTACCATTACACAAACCCCCCCTTGTTCCGCAGTAAGTTAATCGAGTTAATTGTGCGATTCTGCACAACCATTAATCGCAGCGAAGTCAACTAATCTTTGACGGCAGCTGTTGTTAATATGGAGGAGTTTATATACTGGAGAAGACTGTATCGAGTAACCTCTATCTCTGTAAAAGCCTCCACTACTCCCACTCCAGGCAACAGACCCTGTATAAATTTTGAACCCCCAGTCCAAATCCGATGTTCCTTAGGAACAGGATTACTATCCCAAAACCCTCTCTTTACCCTGTGCATGCAACGTGTGGTGTGACTATATGTGGATAAGTCAGGAAATACATATGTGGAATCATATAAGCCAATGAGGGAGCACACTCCAATCCAGTCAGGGGGGAGAGCAGTATAAACTGAATGTCCACAGAGCCAATCAGCTAACAGCCGGCTCCCAAGGCGAGAGGATGACGCTGTTCCAGAACAGTTAGCAGTTTGTGTGCTATCCCAAGGTAATGAGATTGCGTGTGACCGGTTCTTCCTGCACATATCAGCAACCATGTCTGGGTCCTTTCTACATGGGCAAAACACTTATCCAGCTGTATGGGCGGACAGTCACAAACAACCTTTTTACACCGATCACTGTCTGATTTACCCAGCACATTAGAACCGTTACCTATAACACACACTCCAAACTTCATACTATGTTTAAGTACAACTGGACCGGACATTCTCCATGCTACCTGTGGCCATGCTAGGTAATCTTTCAGGGAAAAACTATCACTGGAGAACGCAATCCTGACAGATTTAATGGCACAGAGAAGTTAGTTTTATTCCACCATTTTCCCATATCTGGGTGAGCACTTAGTCCCATCAAACATATTGCATGCTCGTCCTTCAGATTCTGTACCTGTAGAAGAGGGCCTGCTGTGGAATGAGGCATGTGAGAGCAAACATAACAAGTCTGGTTAAAGTGCTGCTTTGCAGTCCACTCAGCATAATGCCACCAAGAGTTAGTAGCATAATGATGTCTCACAGTTCCTGGAGTCAGCTGTCATTCCCGATGGTGGCATACCTTTTAGGCCTCTGAGTCATTACAGCTGTACTGTTTGGCTCACTGGTGTTGTAGAGCTTCTCATGAATCAGAATGATGGGCAAAACTATGATGATGCTTGCGAGGCTTAGCAGAAGCAAGCCTACCTCGAGGCTGCAGCCTGCTCTTCTGAAGGGGTTGTACCCCTCTGCTTTCCTGCTGTGGTGTGGCATGTTGGGAGCTGATATTACCGTCACATGCTCCTTGAAGTGGTGGTTCTCTTTGAGTTTTTAAACTCTGTGAGAAACGTAGTTGTCCTGCGCATCGGTCGAGGTGGGTCTTTCACCCTTATCCCTCCTGTGGCGCTGGTGGAGCCCTTTTGCAGTGGCTGGCGTGAACCCAAGAGGCGCGGCCGTCCACTCGCACAGCTGTGGGCGCGGTGAGTAGTACCTGGAATGGTCTCCTCCATCTAGGCTGGTGCCACTTCTTCCTCCGGAAGTCTTTTATCACCACCCAATCTCCTGCCTTTAAGTCACGGGCTTTTTCTGTCCGTAGTGCGCTACCAGGTGGGTAGTTAGCATGGAAGCTTTGGTGACACGTATTGAAGTGTCTCTCCACGTTGTGCCGCTTTACCGTCGCCACAGTCGCCCCGCAAATGAGACACACACATTTTTCTTGCCATGTTTTCTTTATTTTGGGGGTAAAAACCACATCTCGCTCCCCAACGTAGCTGCACCCGCTTCCTTGTCTCAGCAATGGCGGTTTGTCTTGCGCACAATATTGAACTTTGACTTCAGAGAAGGTCAGAGTTCATATATACATAAAACATTTTTGTTTTTAAAATTTAATATTATATATTGTCATTTTCAAATCTATATTAATGCAAGCGTTTTTGATTTAAAAAGAACAGCAACACAATTAAATACAATTTTTATTTAGACAGATCTCCATGGTGATTAATGCTATTTTTAGAACATGCCTCGCGGGCGACTCACTCTGGTCTAAGGCAGGGGTTTTCAAAGTGGGGGCCGCGGCCCAACGGGGGGCCGCCAGGGGGCGCCAGGGGGGCCAATTGGAAGGGAGAGGAAAATGGAAAATGCAAAAAAAATAAAATAATTATTTCAATTAAATTCATAGGATTACTGTGCCGGTTTAAAATAATATATAAATTGCTATAAATCCTTTCATATCGAAATTAGGTCTTTGCCATGCCCTTCTTTCAATCGCAGCCAAAAACTAACCGTCTGCCTGTCAGTCAAAGCGTTACGTTGAGCTGCTAACGGCCCGATTATGGAATCAAAATAGGGCCAAAAGTATTGTGTTGTGTATTAAGAAGCTGTATGTTAGATTTTAAAAAATTTGCTAGTGTAATTTAAAAGTAAAAAAAAAAGGCATTTCGCAATAGGGGGGCTCCAGCCAGAGGCTACGACTATTTGGGGGTCCTTGGCATGGAAATTGGGAACCCCTGGTCTAAGGTATCAAACGAGCCCCAAACCATCACTCTGCGGCCAGATATGGAGTAGATGTGGATGGATCCCTTTAAGGGTTGTTTCTCCTGACTTTTTTCCACATAGAGTTCTATAGGAAAATTAGTTCTATAGGAAAATGAGTCAGGAGAAATAACCCTTGCAGTGATCCATTTACATCTACAGTATTGCTTTTTAGTTTTTTTCTGGCATAACCTTATCAGCAGAGACTTTGTGTCTCTGTTTGAAGCAAAACATTTTAACAGTATTAGAGAGAGTACTGCACATGTGGCCTGATCAGGAGAGCAGACTAAAATGTCATCTACATACTGTACTAGACACCGCCGGGGATTCTGCATACCCCTGGGGCGTTCGAGACCATGTGTAGCGTTTATTTTGGAATGTAAACGCAAACCAGAACTGAGATTTCTTTTCTACAGGAATACTGTAAAAAAAAAAAAATTTGCTAGATCGATCACAGAAAAATATTTAGCATTGCCCGGGACTTGAGCGAGAATGGTAGTAGGGTTAGGAACAACTGGAGCGCGTTGTTGGACAGCGCTGTTTACAGCTCGTAAATCTTGCACAAACCGCCATGTACCATCAGGCTTTTTTACCGGCAAGATAGGGAGGATATCTCCTTTTGCAAGGAGAATTTGGACAGGGAACCAGGACACCAGCTTTAAGCAACGCATTAAATACAGGGCCAATTCCTTCCTCCGCCTCTATGTGGAGGGGATATTGGCGTTTGCATTGTCTGTACTCTGTACTCCCCCTCATTAGCCCCACATCATATTGGGACGTTGCCCACAATTGAGAGGGAATTGCACTGAATTTCGGACCTGACAATTGCAAATAGGAGTGCGTCTCTCTTAGCAACTCATGAATGTTGCAATTAACTGTCAGAGAGTTTTGAAACTGGTGCGCAGTGACGCGCAGAGAGGGAGAATATTTAGAGAATTCCCCTGTCTTTTCCCAGTCCTTAGTGTTCAGACATAATTTCATCCATGGCCTTGTGTCCTCCCATTTTTTATTTGAGGCTTTGTACAGAGGCGCAAGGGGTGCACTTCCCGCAATGGAATAGAATTGCTGTTGTGCTGAGCTCAATTGTACAGACAATGCGCATAAATCTTGTCCCACCAAAAACAATGTAGTATTCAGTGTAAAAGCACCGTACCAGTTACTTTCAAATTCCCAATTTCTACCCTGACTGAAATGTGCTGTTACCCTGACTGAAACCACTTATCTTTATCCATTTGCATAACGTTCGCTATGCCCGGGCTTCTTTCCAGATCACACGCATAGAAATATTTTTAAAAGTTTTCGGCACTATCAATTTTGTCAATTGTTAACCTGTCAATTGTACATTCTACAACCAATCCTAATTTACACATTACATCTCTACCAAGCAGGTTTACCGGACACACAGGAGTGAATAAAACGCGTGTTTTAAAATGATAGTAGAACCCGCATGGGCATCCCAAACCTCTCTGTTGTTACACCCCCTCCCGCATCTTTACTGATCAAGGTTTTTTCCACTGAACGGAGAGGGCTCTGATCCCAATATTTCTGAACATGACCAGTCCCCGCATCCACAATAAAGTCTAATGCCAGAGTGGTAAAGAATTTGGGGTAGTTTGATATATAAAAACCACGAACTCATCACCCTGTCTCCCCTGCAGTCCTGCATTGTCCTTGTAATCCAGCTTGGCTGTCAGGGTTCAGGAAAACTCTAGCGTCATGTGGCATCTGATTCCAGCCATTCCATCCGGGCTGACCTCCAGGGTTTTGGAATGTGACATTCCCCTGCGGAGCTGTATCCCAATGACCAGTATCCTGGTTAGCCCTGGCGGGGTTTCGGCAATCCCGTGCGCAGTGTCCCTTTTGTCCGCATTTGTAGTAAACATCAAAATCCACCGTCGCCCTCTACCGCGACCCCTGTTTTGTTGTCGGCCTCCACTTTGGGCTTCTTGGTAGGATGGGAGCTGTGCTAGCTTTAGCTGTGGGCCTACTTTTTCATTCTTCTTCTTCTCTGTTAAGGGGGGGTGCGGAGGCAGGTCCTCCATGTGCCGGGAGAGCGGGCGGACATGCAGGGCAATCCAGGTCCAAGGCAACTTTGTGTATGCTGGCGAGCTGTGCAGCATTCGGATACAAAGAGCTGCTGGAATGCATAACAGGCGGTTTCATTACTGCAGATTTATTCTCACCTGGCCCTTTTACCTGCTTTTCCGGTCTTAATTTAGATTTTTTCCCCCCACAAATCTACCGCATCCCAGTCATGTTTCCATTTGAATCTATTATTACAATTTTGAATCTCATATAACCGCAGCCGCATTTTTTAGGTTGTCAGTCTGATCTGGGCTGAAAGAGCCTTTTTTAGGGAAACCAAATTTTTCCCATTTAATAAGCTGGTGTGTGGTTGCCGGACCATATTTCTCATGCATTATTTTTATAGGTCCCGTAAATTCAGAGTCCTGTCCCTTTTCATTTTTCGAACCCATTGTCGTGTGTTTCCCCCATCACCAATCTATGCCTTATTAATTAAAAGTTTTAGTTTTTAGTGCACCAATTTTAGTCAGAATCAGTTTCGGATTTTTCACATCTTCTGGATAATTTTCCTCACTTTCAGGGTGAATGTGTAGCCTACCTTCTATTACTGCCTTTTCTTTTTTTTAACCAATCACCTCTAGGTACACCTAAAACAGAGAACCTGTCTCCAAGCGCGTCACTCTCATCAACTACCTCTATCATATATATATAAATTATGAGCATAATTAACTCCTCTGCAAAAATGCCTCTCCTATATTGGTCTGTGTATATCATTCACACTTACTGACAATACATGATACCACAACCACATGACCAAAATTTTTAGAGCTCAATATTAAAAAAAAATATATTTTTTTTATTTGCCCATGGGTGGGAGCAGCGTACAAGCCTCCACAGTTTAAATCACTCAAGAGAGTGACAAACCCTAATCAAACTTTTAAGTTGAGCGCCATACCGGCCTCTTTCTATGTTTTGCCGTGGCCTCACCTGTGGTTATTTCTCTAGTATTGCGTATTGATCACCCCAGACAGACACCATACTCTTGCCGGTCTGGTTGCCGCCGTCCTTCCTCTAGGTGACTGATTACAGTTACCTCTCTGTGAGAAGGTGGGTTGCGGTTTCGGGGTGTGAACTCCCAGCAGTGCACTTATGCTGTTCCCGACTTGAGAGGAATCTGTGTTGGAGAAAATCAAGTTAGCAATCCCATCCTCGTTGCCAATTATTGTCGTGGAAATTTTCCCTTTTACACACAGTGAGCAAGTCTGTCCAAACAAAACCACAACAAAACCGTATATTGATATAGAATAAAACTTTTAGTTTATTTGCAGATAAACCACAATGAGAGAGTCTTATCAGATCTCTCTCCTGAACAGAATGCACAGAAGACATTAATACAAAATCCTTCTGATTTGCCACAAGGGGCGGATTTCTAAACATTACAGAAAGACAGGTTAAGACATGTTAATTTGCCGGTGTTTAGACTATAGATAACCTTGCCACTGAGTCAGGAATGTTCAACAGAAAAGACAAAAAACATCCATCTCACAGACTGCCTGTCTCTTGCAGAAATGAAAGATAAAGACAGAGAAAGCCTGCCTGAGGCAAACTCATGTGTTTGCGGAGAGTATATGTTTAATTACTTAATTAATTCAATATAATTGATCTACTAAGAATCAAAACTATAATAAATGTTTAATAATAATCATGTGATTGTCTCTATGTTAATACACACATATTGTAAAACAGAAAATTCCTTCACAATAAGTAACAGGGCCCATCTTTCTATGAACTTCAAAAGGCCCCTGTCACTTCGCTAATAGGCTGCTCTCAGAGGTAGGCAACAGCAGAAGGACCTTCTGTCCAGGTATAAAGGTCCGGCTCTGTGCAGACTGGTCATACCAGGCCTTTTGCTGTTTTTGTACTTTGCCCATGTTTTTCTGCACAAAACCAGTCAGTGAGTCCAACTTCTTCCTCATTTTGAGGACGTAGGTTAGAATGTTCACCTGTTCTTTGGGCTGGTCACCCTCCCACGCCTTCTTAAGCTCATCAAGGTGCCCCCGTACTTGGCATCCGTAGAGCAGTTCAAATGGAGCGTAGCCCGTTGAAGCCCGGGGCACTTTTCGGTAGGCGAACATAAGATAGGGAAGCCACTCATGCCAATCGGACCCCTGCTCCGACACAAACTTCCACAGCATCGCCTTGAGGGTTTGATTAAAGCGCTAAACTATACTGTCTGTCTGGGGATGGTATGGAGTGGTTTTAATGCCCTTTATGCCCAGTAGTGTGTAGACCTCTCTGAGTAGTCTAGATGTGAAATTTGTACCTTAGTCTGTTAAAACTTCTCTTAGTATACCCATCCGTGAAAACAATTGTACTAGGGCACCCACAATTTTTCGGGTTTTAATTTTTCTCAGAGGGAAAGCTTTGGGGTACCGGGTAGTATAATCACACACGCCACCAATATGTAGCGATTTCCTGTCCTGCTCCGTTCTAAAGGACCTACTATGTCCATTGCAATGCATTAGAATGGCTCATCTACAATGGGGAGACTAATCAAGGGTTTCTATCACCCTTCTTCCTTGGTGCAGTCAACTGACACTCTGGACACGCCTTGCAGTACTCCATGACATCAAGATACTGGCACGGCCAAAAAAACCGGCTAGCGACTCTAGCTAGTGTTTTATTTTGACCTAAGTGACCAGCCCATGGCGCAGAATGACCCAGCCTCAACCCTTAGGGGACTACAAGTTGTTCACCAGAGCTGCTTTGCCGATACAGCCTTTGATTCCGCACCATAAAACCCTCTCCGTCCATGCCTGAACTGCTATGCTTAGTGGAGTTCACCTTGTCAAACAATGGTTTTAATGTCACATATTGGCTCTGTAACTCTGCAATGTTAGCTGGGAGATTGTCCAGACCTTCTAGCTCAGATGTTGGCAGTTGCTCCGCAATAGGCGTGCCATTAATCTTCTCCTGATGCTTCTGCCGCCTTGACTTTCTCTGCTTTCGTTCTACCCCTCTAAATGGTAAGGTATCCCAAACATGAACCTCTGACTCACCTCTTATTACTTTGCAACCTAGTTACAGCCCTGGCCACTGCCATACTCTCACCCTGGTGGTGTAACAAGTCCACAAGCACAGGCACATCTCGCCCCAAAATGACATGGGATGGTGCTTTGTTTACTACCCCCACAGTAAGCAAGTATACCTGGCCCTCAATCTCTACAGGAAGGTCTACGGTAGGGTACTCCTGTTAATTCCCATGAATGCACTGAACACACACCTTGCTCTGGGCTTTAATCAATTCACTGACCAGACATTCTTCCCTGACGAGTGTCTGACTACTCCCCGTGTGAACTAGGGCTTTATATAACTTTCCCCCCACCTTCACCGGAACTACAGTATCAATGTTAAGCTGCCGCTCTAGTAGACAGCCGGAGGACCTGGACACCAAGCATAACCGTGTATTACTCACTCCTTGAACTGGGCAGTCTGACTTCCTGTGACCTACTTCGCCACAGCCATAACAAGTGAGGGGGGGTGTCTCGAAAGAGCATTTCTTTTGCTTTGGGTCTGAAAGAGCTAGAGTAAGCCTTGGAGTTGGAGTTAGTGTTACTGCTAGGGCTAGAACTTGGGCTTTTAAAACCACAACCATGATCCACCCCGACTTACCTGATGTTGAGGCACTGGAACCCTGGACTGGACCAAGCTGATCCCCCTTGGAAGTTTGGCAGGCTGCGATAAAAGCCTTCGCCAGCTCTGCTGCTTGCTTCGAGGAGGTAGGGTCGTGTTCTTTGATCCAGGTTTGAACTTCAGGGTTGACGACCCTTAGGAATTGCTCCAAAACAATGAGCTTTTCAATCTCCTTCATTGTCCTTTGCCTGGGATTGACCCACTTCTCAAACAGGTCTTTCAAACGGGCCTGCAGTTCTTTAGGGGTTTCCCCAACTAAAACACTGTTGGCCCTGAAGCGCAGGCGATAAGTCTCTGCATTGATTTCAAACTTTTCCAAGACTGCCTCTTTGACCTGATCATAGTCACAGGTGTCCTCCATGTCCATAGCCACGTATGGCGCCCTTGCTTTGCCTGACAGCAGTGGGACTAAGTGCAGCGCCCACTCATCCTTAGGCCACCGACAAGCAGCTGCAATGCGTTAAAATGTGGTCAGGTAATGTTCAATGTCTTCATCATCTTTGAATGGCTGCATCTTTGGGCCCTTCCACCTGGTAAATGTTGTCCTTCCTAACCGAAAGGGAACAGTCGGGCGCACTGGTGATGACACCGGCGTGGCGCATGGTGATTGGCCCGTAGCCTCGTAGCCTTGGAGCTGCCCATACTGGTGCTGCAGGGACCTCCAACGTTGCTCCTGATGCTGTTCCTCTCTCTCCATGAAGCTCCTCAGCATTGCGCCAAGCTCAGCCACGCTCTCCCCTGCCTCAGGGCCACCCGCTGCTGCGTGTCCTTCCTGGCCAGGCTCTTCACTTGCATCCCTCTCATCTTCGTCCATCGCCCTTGTTACTGGAAGCCGCTTTTATTGTTTTATTTCTTTATTTATTTATTAGTTTATTTAACAGGGGCCATGCACAACACAACCATTGGGTCAGAGTTAGCTGGATAGCTAATTTACATCTGCGGTCCTTGGGCAGGAATATATTAAAGACAATACAATTAGCCAAGTTTACAAACAGTACATCACATATAAAACATCATACAAAATATACATTACATACTCCATGTTGGGAAACAGTTGGTTCCATACAAAGGTTTAGATCAGTGATCACATGATTGGTTTTTTGAGCCATGTTTTAAGTGTTGTTTTAAAAATACTGAAGCTTGTGCATTCTCTGATGTGGGTGGGGATTGAGTTCCATTTACCTGCTGTTCTAACAAAAAATGCTGATTGTTTGAAAACAGTTTTCCCAAATTGAGCCGAGCAGTCATCTCTGACTGATGCCCTGGTCTCCGTAGCATTGTCCCTGCAGAATGACACACATTGTTTAAGTAGTGGTGGCGCAAGATCATGAATTAATTTATACATCAGGCACATTTCTGCAAAACAAAGAAAACTGTCAAAGGTCAATAAATTATACTTTTGAATGATGGTACAATTATGGTAGTTTTTAGTTTTTTTATCAAGAATCTTCACGGATTGTTTGTAAAAAGTGTATAATGGCTTTAGCGTAGTCACTCCTGCCTGGGACCAGCTTGTAGCACAGTAAGATAAGTGTGAGAAAATAATTGAGTGCATAAAGAGCTTAGCAGCAGCGAGAGGCAGTTGATGCCTAATATGTCAAAAATTCATTAGGCTAACTCTGACAATTCTGGAGACCTTTTTTATATGTTTCTTAAAATTTAAGTTAGAATCAATGATTATGCCCAGATAGTTGAAGTGCTCAACAATATTTATTACCTCTCCTTTAACTAGTATATCAGGTTGATGTGTGTCATTTCTCTTGATAGAAATATACATGCCCACAGATTTGCTCACGTTAATAGTAAGACAACAGTGAGTTAACCAGTCTGATACTTTGTTCAATACTGCAGTGAGTTTGGAAGCAGCTTGTTTTCTTGTTTTAGCATGGGTGTAAATAACTGTCGTCTGCGTACATCTGAATGTGGACCTCTGGGCAAATCAATGAAAGATCATTAATGTATAAGCTAAATAGAATTGGTCCAAGGATTGACCCCTGTGGAACTCCAATGGTACAGTCAGAAAAAGATGAGCATGTGTCATGAATTCTTTTGCACTGTTTTCTTAAGTTTAGGTATGACTCCATCCATGTTAATGCATTAGTAGAGAAATTGAACTTTGACAGTTTGGAACATTATGCTTGACTATATCAAAAGCCTTTTTAAAATCAAGGAAAACAGCACCAATAACACATCCCCTGTCAAGACTATATTTAATTTGTTCAATAAAATAGCAATTTGCTGTCTCTGTGGAATGATGTTTCCTGAATCCAAACTGCATAGAATGCAGTGGGAAATGGCCATGGTTTAGATTGGCTATTAATAGGTCACAAATGACTCTCAGTTACTTTAGAAATAACTGGGAGAATGCTGATAGGTCTGTAATTAATTACATTGGTTGAATCGCCAGCCTTGAAATGGGGGTTATTCCTGCTGATTTCCAGGCATTTGGAAAGTAGCATTGTTTTATTGACAAGTTTACAAGATGAGTGATAGGAGTGATAGGAGTACAGAGGATACTTTTGTACTTCTTTACAAATGCAGGATCACAGTCAAAAACATATTTGGCCTTGGAGCTTTTAAACTGGCTCAAGATTTTGGTTATGACACTTCAGAGATGTTAAAAACAGGGAGATTATAATTTAGTGGTATAATGACCTTACTTCTTAAGCTAAAATCTTGTGCCAGATCTAGAACTGAATCTATAAAATAATTATTGAACACACAAGAAATCTGGGTCTTTGTCTTGTTTTGTTTTGTTTGTCTTGAGCTTTTGTTGCTATCTTTCTTTAGAAGTCTGTGGATGTTTTTCCAAGTATGCCTACTATTCCCTTTAGCATCATTTATAAGATCAATAAAAAAATTTGATTTTGCCTTTCTCAATTTGTTTACAACTTTTTTACGTAGATGCTGAAAAGTCCTCCTATCATGGGCTAAACCTGCCTTAAGTGCGGTTTTCAAGGCGTGGTCCCTCCGTTTCATTAAATTCCACAGTTGTTAATTTAACCAGGGAAAGTTCTGCTTTTTTCGGGAATGTGTGACGTTTTTACTGAATTCACCTTTTGCCTTATTAATTCTAAACAAGCAGCCTCTAGATTGTCTGTGGACAAGATCTCGTTCCAGGCTAGTTGTTTAAACTTCTCTTCAAATTCATTGATAAGTCTCTTTGGTATGATGTTTGACACATTTTTACTGTCTTGCCGGTATATGAACCTATGTTTTGTTAGCTTTCTTGCTACCAATGTCAAATAATGATCTGATAGCCCAGTCAGTAAATTGAATGATTTGGATATTCTTTCTGGTTTATTGCTGAATATTAGATCAACCTGGGTTTGAGATGATGGGGTGATTCTAGTGGGGCCTTGGATTACTTGGCTGAGGTCAAACTGTTATGTCCTTAAGCTTTTTCCTATTTGATTTCTCAGCCCACTTAGTGTTTAGATCCCCAACCAGAATTAACTCTTTATTTCTGTCAAGTTATTTCAGAGTTTCTTAGATGTTCATAAAACATGCTATTTGATGAGGGAGATCTTTATATACCAACAACAGTGAAGGACATGGGTGGGGATAAAATAATTGTTACAGCAATGCATTCCATATCCATAGAGCTGCTGAATTCAATTTATTTGCAGTTTATGCAGTCTTTCACATGCATAAGCAGTCCACCACCCCTGCCCAGTTTTCGGTCTTTTCTAAAGACATTATATCCCAGAACTAGGTATGCAGTGTTGGGTGATGAGTCCATTAGCCATGTTTCAGACAAACAAAGAAAATCAAGGTTTGAGTCCATAAGTAATTTTTCGAGTTGCTCCGTTTTTGAAGCGACACTTCTGATGTTTAAATGTCCCTCAAGTAATCCTTTGGGTTTTGCGCGTGGGTCCCACAAAACTCTCGCATGATTTGTTGTTTGAAACAGCTGAAAGTTACATTGTTTGTAAACAATCACATTGTGAGCATGCATTTTGGGGATAACTGGAAGCGCTTGAGTCGCATTTTCCGGTATAACAGTCATCGCAGAAGACAGTGGATTATTGTCACATCGTTGGAATATCTCAGTCATGGAATTACCCTTAGGATGGACATTACCTTGTCTGATGAAAGCGTCAGGGGACTGTGGGTCACTACAGTTGTAATTAGGCCCTGGATTTTGGTGGACGTTGCCTGCGAGCAAGAGGGTGACGGCTAGATAGCCGATTATTCTCCGGAACTGTTGGGATGGTTTTCCTCTCTTCGTGGAGCGATTTGTCTGAGAAGTCGCTTTTCCGGCGTTAAATATCATGGAGAAGGAGGTGAGCTGACTCCATGAATTAAAGGGAGTAACATATTGTTTGCTTTGCCGCCGCTGCTGCTGCTGTGTTAGTTGCTCAACAGCATTGCAATGATAGAATCAGGAGAGTAACAACAGCATTGCAATGATAGAATCAGGAGAGTAACAACAGCATTGCAATGATAGAATCAGGAGAGTAACAACAGCATTGCAATGATAGAATCAGGAGAGTAACAACAGCATTGCAATGATAGAATCAGGAGAGTAACAACAGCATTGCAATGATAGAATCAGGAGAGTAACAACAGCATTGCAATGATAGAATCAGGAGAGTAACAATGTAACTAATTACAATGGCTTTCTATGCCAGGTCAGTGATCATTTGCCTTTGGTCACAGACTTCAGGAAGCAACAGCATGCAAAAGATATGCAACCAAATATTAAATATGATACTTTAAAAATACGTATGATCTAAGGGTTCACATACATTTTCCAACAAAGCATTTAATGTTGGATAATTTTGCTCAATAAATAAAAAAAATAATAATCCTGTTTTTTGTTGAGCTGGGTTCACTTTATCAAGTTTTAGGACTTAGATGAAGATGTGATCACATTTTAGATAGAATTTATGCAGATATATAGAAAATTCTAAAGGGTTCACAAACTTTCTAGCAGCACTGTATATAGAAAAGAGCAGAGGTCCAAGCACAGGTCCTTGTGGTACTCCATATCTAACCCTAGATTTATGAGAGAAGTATTACGCACTTCACTTTACAAGCATTTAAAGTTCTGAAAGACCCCCCATCTCAAAGGTATTTGTATTTCAAAAGTTTTTTGAAGAAGGTTATATTAAATAAAGAAGTTTATTTGCATTTGTTCTTTTGCAGGACATGCTGATTTTGGGTTCAGTTGGTTCCAACAATTGGCGAGGGTCTCTAATTGAAGTTGGTACAGGGTCAGATTACAATGAAATTGTAGATCCCGAAATGGAGGAGGACTCCTATATGGGTAAGAATTCTCAAAGTTATGAATGCTATTGTATTTTATGAACGTCTGCTAATATTGATGCTGTCACTTTCTAGGACGGTACAGTACATTGACGTGGTTTTGGTTATGCTGTTTTGATGTAAAATTTGACAAACTTTTGAAAATGTAATTCCATCCTTTTTGTCAATGCAGGGTATTCTGTAGCAGTTGGAAAGAAAGCTAACAAGTCTCTATATTTTTCTGGAGCACCAAGGTTTCAGCATATGGGACAAATTTTGCTTTTCCGGAAAGACAATGGACATTGGGTAGTAATACAGAAGAAAAATGGGTCACAGGTGATTAATACAGCACTACTAATCTCCACAGGTAGGCCTTAATACAGCACTACTAATCTCCAGGTCCCGTGGGCCACAGGTAGGCATTAATACAGCACTACTAATCTCCAGGTCCCGTGGGCCACAGGTAGGCATTAATACAGCACTACTAATCTCCAGGTCCCGTGGGTCACAGGTAGGCATTAATACAGCACTACTAATCTCCAGGTCCCGTGGGCCACAGGTAGGCATTAATACAGCACTACTAATCTCCAGGTCCCGTGGGCCACAGTGTCTGCAGGTATTTGCTCCAACCATAATAATAATAATAATAATAATAATAAATAAAATTTGTAGAGCTCATTTCTTGAACCCAATGCGCTGTACACAAAAAATAAATAATTTAAAATATAAAATTATTTTAAGTAATTAAAAAATTCTAAATAAATCAATAAATCAATAAAAAATGAAAATTTAGCATAAGTCCTTATATGCCAGTTTAAAAAGATGCGTTTTCAGGAGGGCTTTAAAGGTCTTGAGAGACTGCGCTTCTCTGATAGAGGCTGGGAATGTGTTCTATAATTGTGGAGCAGCACAGCTAAATGCCCTGGCTCTCATGGTTTTAAGTCCGCAGCGGGGCTGCTGGAGAGAGATGGAGCTGGAGGTGCGAAGAATGCGTGTGGGACAGGACAATTTAATGAGGTCACATAAATACGATGGACCAATGGTATGAATGGCTTGATAGGTATGAACTAGGACTTGAAAATCAATACGTGAGTGGATGGGGAGCCATTGTAGGTTGAATAACACCGGGGTAATGTGCTCACCGGGGGAGGTGTGGGTAAGAATCTGGGCGGCACAATTTTGAACATACTGCAGCCAGTTGATACCTTTAGCATAATCCAAACGATATGAGATGAAGGCGTGAATGAGGCATTCGGCTCCTGGTTTGGAAAGCAAGGGTCTAATATTTGCTATGTTTCTGAGATGAAAAAATGAGACCTTCGTAATTTTCTTGATGTGGGCCTCCAGAGATATTTGACTATCCAGTATCACCCCAAGGTTACGGACTTCTATGGAAGGGAGGACCTTAACATCATCCATGATGAGGCTGAAGTTTGTCTGTTTCTTGATAGTGGCCTGGGTGCCAAGCAGGATAACCTCAGTCTTTCCACAGTTCAGTTGACTAGTGCAACCATGCAATACACCATCTGATTTTAATAATGATTTTACCTCCTTGATTCAGGAAGTAAGCTAATTTGTGAAATAATAATAACTTTATGTAATAACTTTATTTGTATAGCACCTTTCATACAAAGAATGCAGCTCAAAGCGCTTCACACAAAATGACACATAAAAATAAAAATAAAAGAGAATAAAAGTAAGGCATAAGAAAATTTAAAACAGTAAAAATGTTGAGTTAAAATTCAATAGGAACAGGTAAAATGAAAAATAAGACAAAAATCAGGTTTTGTAGTGCATGGTTGGAGCAAATACCTGCGGACACTGCAGCCCGCAGGACTTGGAGTTGAGTAGCCCTGCACGAATATAATTTATGACATAAGTAAATTTTTTGACATACCTTAACAGGCGAGCACTAGAACACTACAATCATGAGTAAAATGTGTTATCAACATATTGAGGTAAACAAGGTAGTGACATCCTGAACCAAGTTTGACCACCAGTACTTGTCCGCTAGCATCTGAATGGTGCTAATACCTGGGTTTCTGGTTGCTAGGGAAGTATGCGCCCAGGTCAGCAACTGATCTCTTACTCTCCTAAGTACGTAGGTGGATTCAGGAGGACATGAGTCTAGGTTACTGGTTACTATCCACTTCGTGCCTTGTGGCACATAAGGCCTTCGCAGAGCGCTTCCACTTTTCACGGTCAGCTGCTGCAGTCCTCGCTTCAGACCATGATTTCCATCCTGCTTCTTCCCTTTCTTTCTCAACGGTACGCCTCCAGGTGGTCTTTGGTCTTCCTTTCCTTCTTTTTCCTTCTGGTGCCCAGGTCATTGCTATGTTGCAGTCGTTGTTGTGGTCCTGCCGTAGTATGTGTCCAATCATCTTCCATCTACGCAGCTTAACTTCCTCGCTCAACGGCTTCATTCCAGCTCTTTCTAGTAGGTCTTTAGTGCTGACGTGATCTTGCCAATATATACGGAGTATTCTTCGTAGGCATCGATTATGGAACACATCAACTGTCTTGCTGTCTCCTTTATTCATTTTCCATGTTTCACATCCATACAGCAATACTGGCACTGTCAGGCCAAAATGTGTCCGTGAGCCAAAATTGATCCGGGCCAGAGATCGGAATGCTTGGAATGTCGTTGCTATGCCAACAGACACGCGAGCATTGTGACGCGTGTTCGCACTTGCTTTGACCTCAGAATCGCCGGGTGACAAGTTTGCACTTGCTTTTAGCTCAGAATCGCCGGAGATCGTTGGACGGAGATAAATCACTACATCACTCAAATAACCATCACTATCACTCAGATAACCTTTATAGTTTCCCTTTGTATAGGCTACTAAGCTTTATATTGTTAATTGTTTTCGATTTTAGATTATAAATAAATTAATCATCCAATTGTTGAATGGACTAGCTAGCTACTGTATGTATACAACAACAAATAACACTGCAAGGTTTAAAATGATTGTGTGTATGAAATAAATCTAATCATCCAATTGTGGGATGGAGTAAACGTTGCTACCCTCACTAGTCGGTTAAACGTATAATCTTATTAATGTACACATTTAAATTACATATTGACATAATTTGCACTGAAATGTCATGTTTTCCTGGTCAAATGTTGCTTTATAAAAAAACGAGCATCCGTTACTAATGTTAACAACGCCGGATTTAAAAAAAAAAAAAAAACGAAGGAAAAAAACTAAACGCATTTATAGCCTGTTGGTCCTGCAAGTTAAACCAGCGAGGTGGAAAGAGTAAGTAGGCCTATCGCGTTGTTGAATAGCCCAATAAAACTAATCTACTGTCACGTCGATCAGTCGGCCTAATTGTTATTTTTTGGGCCTATTATTGGTAGCTTTTCTGATGACCGATTATTATTTTTTTACTGTATTTGCTATGCGATCGCGTTCACCCAATGAAAATGCCTTGTCATGTTTTGTAGGATAAAAGCAAGCGCGAGTTTGTCACCCGGCGATTCTGAGGTCAAAGCAAGTTGCGAACACGTCACAATGCTACGCGTCACAATGCTCGCGTGTCTGTTGGCATAGCAACGACATTCCAAGCATTCCGATCTCTGGCCCGGATCAATTTTGGCTCACGGACACATTTTGGCCTGACAGCACCACTAGCGTCTTATACAGCCTTAGCTTGGTTCTTTTCAAGATGCTGTTGGAGCTCCAGGTCTTTTTAAGCCTGATGAATGCACCTCTTGCTTTTGACAGCCTATTCTTCAGGTCCTTCATACCACCTCCCTCTTTACATACTGTGGCTCCCAAGTAAGTGAACTGGTCTACCTCTTCAATATCGTGCCCATTGATCTCAATTCTTTCCTGGTTTCTTGCATTTATCCTCATTGTTTTTGTCTTTTGTATATTGATCTTGAGTCCTACTCGCTTAGCTTCTGCATCCATTCGGGTTGTTTTATCTTGCATATGATGTTTTGTGGAGGAGAGTAACGCTATGTCGTCTGCGAAGTCCAAGTCATCAAATTTTGATGTCAACTTCCATCTAATTCCATTCTCTCCCTTTTGAACCGTTCTTCTCATTATCCAGTCCATCACAATCAAAAACAAGAACCCTGACATATTGCATCCTTGCTTGACGCCGGTTTTGATGTTGAACCATTCACATATTTCTCCTTGGTCTTCTACTGCACACTGGAAGTCTTCATAATATAGTCTAACCATTCTCACTATCTTCTCCGGGATTCCATACTTCTTCATGATTATCCACAGGCTTTCATGATGTACAGAGTCGAAGGCTTTTTCAAAGTCTACAAAGTTCATATATAGTGTTGCTTGCCACTCATTAACCTGTTCAATTATGTTTCGCAGTATAAAGACTTGCTCCGTCGTTCCCCTACCTGTCCTGTACCCTGCTTGCTCCTTTCTCAGCCTACAATCGATTCCACTTCTTATTCGATCTACGATAATCCTACCCAGTATCTTTCCCACTACAGAGAGTAGGGTTATGCCTCTCGAGTTTTTGCATTCTTTGAGATTTCCTTTCTTTGCTAGTTTGATGATTAGCCCTTTCTTCCACTTTGTTGGGATCTTCTCATGTTTCCATGTTTTCTCTAACAGTTTATGTACCTTCATTGCTGAAAACTCTACATCTGCTTTTAATAATTCGGCTGTGATGGAGTCTATTCCTGCCGCTTTGCCGTTCTGCAGTCTTTTTATAGCCTCTTTGACTTCACTTAGTGTTGGTTCATTCACTACGATCTCTTCAATTCTGTTGTTGAATTCACATTCATCCTCTTCTGTTATCGGGTTTTCTGGTTCCGCTCTATTTAGCACTTCCTTGAAGTGTTCTGTCCATCTCGACTTAACTGCCTCTCTTCCACTGATGAGGTTCCCATCCTTGTCCAGTACTGCTGTGCTCTGTCTGGGTCTCTCGTTACACAGTGTCTTTGTGAGACCATATAGTGTCTTCATGTGGTGTTTTCTTGCAGCAGCTTCAGCTTCACTTGCAATGTTCTCCATCCATTTCCTTTTGTCTGCTTTTATACTTCTCTTCACCTCTTTGTTCTTCTCTGCGTATTTCCCTTTTAGCTGTTTCTTGATTCTTTCGGAATGTGTTCCCAGGATCTTCTTATTTATTTCTTCTCTTTGCTCTACTAGGCTCCATGATTCTTCGCTGATCCATGGCTTCTTCTTTTTTCATGGTGTACCCAAGACTGCCTCTGCTACTTCTGCGTATGCCCTCTCCATTACTTGGAAGTCACGCTCTACCTCTTCATCTTCTACTCCTCCTTGCCCTTCCTCTTCCAGTACCTGGTACCTGTTTCTTAGACGGATGACAAAGGTCTTTAGGATGTTTTCATTCTTCAGTTTTGCTGTATCATACTTGATTCTGGTGCTTTTCCTTTCCTTTTGTCGTTTCTTCAGTCTTAGCTTGATTGTTGTGCACACAAGATAGTGGTCACTCCCAATGTCTGCAGACCTGTGTACTCTTGTGTCATTCACTGAATTCCTAAATCGTTTATTGATAAGTATGTGCTCAATCTGATTCCTGGTCTTCCCATCTGGAGATACCCACGTTGCTTTGTGTACGTCTTTATGTGGGAACAGAGTTCCTGTTATGACTAATTCGTTCATGTCACACATTTCACACAGCCTTTCTCCGTTGTTATTCAGCCTTCCGAGTCCATGCTTGCCCATGACCCTGTCGTAATCTTGGTATCCATCTCCTACTTTGGCATTCATGTCTCCTGTTACAATCAACATGTCATGTTTGTTACTATTGTCTAGTACATCTTGCAGTCTCATGTAGAATTCGTCCTTTTCTTGTTCTTCTGCATCTTCTGTGGGTGCGTAAATGTGTATAATCGTCATCTTAATGTGTTGGGAGTGGTATCTGGCTTGAATGATTCTTTCGTTCACTGGAGTCCAATCAATCAGGGCTCTTGCTGCTGTTTTCGACATCAGTATGCCTACGCCTTGTCTATGGTTGTCATCATCTCTTCCTGAATAGATGATGGTTTCTCCTTCTGCCAGTTCCACTTTTCCTTGTCCTGTCCAGTGTGTTTCGCTGATGCCCATGATGTCCATTCCTCTGTTGGTCATTTTTCTTGCTGCTAGTGTGATGTTGCCACTTGCATACAGTGTCCGTACGTTCCAGTTTCCAATCTTCATAGTTTTTTTCGGGTGCAGCAGTGGTCTATTCAGCCCAAGGGCGTCCTTTTGGCTTTGGCCCCTGTGCGTCATGGTGTCTCTGATTACAGGACTGACTACAGTGTTCCCCTGATTTGGTGTATGTGCTCTGCTTCTGGTTTCTGTAATAATGTTTTTTTTCCGGGAGCGGGTTATCAGCCCACAGCCCAACCCCCAACTTGGAGGACCAGTGGGATCACTCTTTGTCTGGCCTCTACCCTTCGACCTGTTCGGCATGGGTGACCCTGCCAGGAGTGCAATACTCCTGTCGACATAGCTCTAGGGGTCATGGAGACGCGCAAACCACCCCACCACGATAAGGTGGTGATCCCGTCGGGGGGATCAATAAAAAATGAAAATTTAGCATAAGTCCTTATATGCCAGTTTAAAAAGATGCGTTTTCAGGAGGGCTTTAAAGGTCTTGAGAGACTGCGCTTCTCTATAATAATAATAATAATAATACATTTTATTTATATAGCGCTTTTCAGAACCCAAAGACGCATTACATAGGTAAAAAGAAAAAACAAAAGAAACAAAACAAAGACACATAATGAACACATATCACGCAGTAACACATAACATGACAGATAACATAGCAACAACATATGGGCAATAGCAGTGGGGGACTGGAACATAACAAAACATGAAAACAGATCGTAACAGCATCAAAGGTAGGGGGGGGACAACAGTAGAGGCAGGTGACAACAGTACAACAATAACAGCAGTAGTGAGTGGATGCAAGAGATGACAAATGGGGAGGGGGGGGGGGGGGGTCAGGGGATGAAGTGCATGGTTAGGGGTAGGGGAGGTTGTAGGCCTGGGAGAAGAGATGTGTTTTTAACCGGGATTTGAAGATTTGTACTGTGGGTGAGTCTCTGATGAGCTGGGGGAGTGAGTTCCAGAGGCGGGGTGCTGTACGTGAAAATGCTCGGTCACCGTAGGTTTTCAGTCTGGATGGGGGGACGGTGAGGATGAGAGTGTGAGCAGATCGGAGGGCTCGGGTGGGGTGGTGAAGGATCAGGAGATCGGACAGATAGGAGGGGGCCAGGGAGTGGAGAGCTTTGTAAGTGAGGAGGAGTACTTTAAAGGTAATGCGGAATTTGATGGGGAGCCAGTGGAAATTAATGAGGACAGGGGTGATATGGTCACGGGATCGGGTGTGGGTGAGGAGACGGGCAGCTGAGTTTTGAACCATCTGGAGTCTATGGAGGGAGCGGGAGGTGATGCCGGTAAGGAGGGAGTTGCAATAATCCAGACGGGAGGAGATGAAAGCATGAATGAGGGTTTCAGCAGCAGAGGGGGTGAGGCAGTGTCTGATTTTTGCAATGTTGCGGAGGTGGAAGTATGAAATTTTAATGACAGAGTTGATGTGGGGCTCGAAAGAGAGGGTAGGGTCCAGAATGAAACCAAGGTTCCGTGCCAGGGGGGAGGGGGTGATGGTGGAGCTATCAACAGTGAGAGAGATGGGTCCGGTTTTTTGGAGAGTGGATTTTGTGCCGATGAGGAGGAGTTCAGTCTTATCGGGGTTGAGTTGGAGAAAATTGTGAGTTAACCAGGTTTTTATTGCGGAGATGCAGTTTTCAATGTGGGTGAGGGGTGGGTGGTGGACGGATTTGGTGGTGAGGTACAATTGGGTGTCGTCAGCAAAAAAGTCAAGGTTGAAGTTACGGATGATGTAACCAAGGGGAAAGATGTAGCAGATGAAGAGAAGGGGACCTAGGACAGAGCCCTGGGGGACACCCTGCGTGACAGGGGAGAGGGTGGAGGTGTGGCCGGAGAGAGAGATGAACTGTTGTCTGTTGGTGAGGTAGGAGGTGAACCAGTCCAGTGCGATGCCCTCAACACCCAGTTGGTGCAGCCTTTGAAGGAGGATGGAATGGTTGACCGTGTCAAAGGCTGCGCTGAGGTCTAGTAACAACAGGATGCTGAGGGCACCGGAGTCTGCAGAGATGAGGAGGTCGTTGATGACTTTAACCAGGGCTGTTTCAGTGCTGTGGAGGGGGCGGAAACCAGACTGGAGGGGTTCATAGAGGAGGTTGGACTGTAGGTGGGAGTGAAGTTGGGCAGCGACCAGACGTTCAAGGGTTTTAGATAAAAACGGGAGATTTGATATGGGACGGTAGTTGGAGAGGTTGGCTGGGTCAAGGGTGGGTTTTTTAAGGATGGGGGTAACGGAGGCAAGTTTGAAAGCAGAGGGAACATGGCCGAGGGACAGTGACTGATTGTAGAGGGTGGAGAGGTGGGGGAGGAGAACAGGGAGGCAGGCCTTAGTTAAGATGGTGGGGAGCGGATCCAGGGAGCATGTGGTGGTCTTGGAGGCGGTAATGATGTCAGAGATGAGGGAGGGGGTGACGGGAGAGAAGGCTATGAGTGGGTGGGTGGGGATGGGGAGAGTGACAGAGGGGGGGGGAGGGGCGGAGGGGTCCGAGATGGAGGCAGCCAGGGAGGTATTGATTTTGGAGATTTTGCTGTTGAAGGTGAGAAGGAAGGAGTTACAGAGGTCAGTGGAGGAGGGTGGGCTGCTGTCCGGGGGCTGGAGAAGGTACTTGACAGTGGAGAAGAGGGTACGGGGGTTGGGGTTGGTGCTATTGATGAGAGAGGAGTAGTGGGCAGATTTGGCAGCTTGAAGTGCATCACGGTAGGAGGAGAGGTGGTGCTTGTAGGCTTCTGCGTGGACGGTGAGGTGAGTTTTCTTGTAGAGTCTTTCAAGTTGACGGCCGGTTTGTTTCATGGTGCGGAGTTGAGGGGTGTACCAGGGGGAGGAGGTGGTGAAGGACACAGTAGCGGTTTTCCAGGGGGCCAGGGAGTCAAGGGAGTCAGTGAGAGTGGAGTTAAGAGTGTTGGTAGATACTCTGATAGAGGCTGGGAATGTGTTCTATAATTGTGGAGCAGCACAGCTAAATGCCCTGGCTCTCATGGTTTTAAGTCCGCAGCGGGGCTGCTGGAGAGAGATGGAGCTGGAGGTGTGAAGAATGCGTGTGGGACAGGACAATTTAATGAGGTCACATAAATACGATGGACCAATGGTATGAATGGCTTGATAGGTATGAACTAGGACTTGAAAATCAATACGTGAGTGGATGGGGAGCCATTGTAGGTTGAATAACACCGGGGTAATGTGCTCACCGGGGGAGGTGTGGGTAAGAATCTGGGCGGCACAATTTTGAACATACTGCAGCCAGTTGATACCTTTAGCATAATCCAAACGATATGAGATGAAGGCGTGAATGAGGCATTCGGCTCCTGGTTTGGAAAGCAAGGGTCTAATATTTGCTATGTTTCTGAGATGAAAAAATGAGACCTTCGTAATTTTCTTGATGTGGGCCTCCAGAGATATTTGACTATCCAGTATCACCCCAAGGTTACGGACTTCTATGGAAGGGAGGACCTTAACATCATCCATGATGAGGCTGAAGTTTGTCTGTTTCTTGATAGTGGCCTGGGTGCCAAGCAGGATAACCTCAGTCTTTCCACAGTTCAGTTGACTAGTGCAACCATGCAATACACCATCTGATTTTAATAATGATTTTACCTCCTTGATTCAGGAAGTAAGCTAATTTGTGAAATAATAATAACTTTATGTAATAACTTTATTTGTATAGCACCTTTCATACAAAGAATGCAGCTCAAAGCGCTTCACACAAAATGACACATAAAAATAAAAATAAAAGAGAATAAAAGTAAGGCATAAGAAAATTTAAAACAGTAAAAATGTTGAGTTAAAATTCAATAGGAACAGGTAAAATGAAAAATAAGACAAAAATCAGGTTTTGTAGTGCATGGTTGGAGCAAATACCTGCGGACACTGCAGCCCGCAGGACTTGGAGTTGAGTAGCCCTGCACGAATATAATTTATGACATAAGTACATTTTTTGACATACCTTAACAGGCGAGCACTAGAACACTACAATCATGAGTAAAATGTGTTATCAACATATTGAGGTAAACAAGGTAGTGACATCCTGAACCAAGTTTGACCACCAGTACTTGTCCGCTAGCATCTGAATGGTGCTAATACCTGGGTTTCTGGTTGCTAGGGAAGTATGCGCCCAGGTCAGCAACTGATCTCTTACTCTCCTAAGTACGTAGGTGGATTCAGGAGGACATGAGTCTAGAGCGGGGTCTTTCTTTTTCCCCCGGTAATCTCCTCCTCTATGTCCCAGAGGACAGGGGCCACAATGCAGGAGGGGAGGGATGATATACTCAGGTTCTGTAGGGGCCTCTCCCGCTATGTTGAGTCAGGTTAGGACATCGGCTTTGGTGTTCTTAGAACCTGGGAGAAATGATCGTGTAAAATTAAAACGGGAAAAGAAAAGAGCCCACCTGGCTTGCCGGGGGTTCAGACATTTGGCTGTCCAGATATACTTTTGCAGATATACTAGGTTGCAGGGGTCTGTCAGCATAATGAATGGCTCCTGGGATCCCTCCAACCAATGACTGGACAGAGACTGGAGTGGAGGGGTGGCTGAAGAGGGATGTGCACTGAGCTGGCAAAGTCTTTATCTATGAAGTTCCCCACTGTCCACAGAAGGGCACGAGGCAGTGGAATGTAACGAGAACCAGGAAAGGGAGGAAGGAGGGATACTCACCCCGGAGGTGGAAAATGGAGGCACCCGGGGTGTGGTTCTTAGGCTACTAGGATGTGGAGCAGGTCGCATAGGGTAGTGTTCCAGCTGGTGATCCTCTGCTCCGCAGTATCGACATAGCCCCAGTTAGGTACGGTGGCAACATTCTACAGCAGAGAGATGAGCAAAGTTACATCGAGCAAACTCTGTGTACAGTATATCTAGTGTTTTTTTCAGTTCTTACCATCTCATGATGCAAATCTGAAATGCAATTTCCTTAATTTAAAATAGGCAATACTGCATGACCAAACCATTTTAAAAAGCAGGGGTGTAAAAAGTACCCAGAAATTATACTTAAGTGAAAGTATAGATACTGTCTCAAAATCTTACTCAAGTAAAAGTCAGAGTATCTGGCTAAAAATACACTTGAGTAAAAGTAAAAAAGTTCCTACTTTTAAATGTACTTAAGTACTAAAAAGTAAAAGTAAAAACTTTTTTATTGCAAGGGATAGACCAGGGGTCTCAAACTCATTCCATCGTGGGCCGAGTGTATACAAGGGATAGACAAGGGGTCTCAAACTCATTCCATCGTGGGCCGAGTGTATACAAGGGATAGACCAGGGGTCTCAAACTCATTCCATCGTGGGCCGAGTGTATGCAAGGGATAGACCAGGGGTCTCAAACTCATTCCATCGTGGACCGAGTGTATACAAGGGATAGACCAGGGGTCTCAAACTCATTCCATCGTGGACCGAGTGTATACAAGGGATAGACAAGGGGTCTCAAACTCATTCCATCGTGGGCCGAGTGTATACAAGGGATAGACCAGGGGTCTCAAACTCATTCCATCGTGGGCCGAGTGTATGCAAGGGATAGACAAGGGGTCTCAAACTCATTCCATCGTGGGCCGAGTGTATACAAGGGATAGACCAGGGGTCTCAAACTCATTCCATCGTGGACCGAGTGTATACAAGGGATAGACAAGGGGTCTCAAACTCATTCCATCGTGGGCCGAGTGTATACAAGGGATAGACCAGGGGTCTCAAATGCATTCCATCGTGGGCCGAGTGTATGCAAGGGATAGACAAGGGGTCTCAAACTCATTCCATCGTGGGCTGAGTGTATACAAGGGATAGACCAGGGGTCTCAAACTCATTCCATCGTGGACCGAGTGTATACAAGGGATAGACCAGGGGTCTCAAACTCATTCCATCGTGGACCGAGTGTATACAAGGGATAGACAAGGGGTCTCAAACTCATTCCATCGTGGGCCGAGTGTATACAAGTTTTCGTTTCAACTACACATTGCACCAGGTGAGTTAGTTGAAGAGGTGAGCTAATTAGTGAAATCATCAGCTGGTCTTTAGGCAAGGCTGGAATGAAACCCAGCATACACTCGGCCCACAATGGAATGAATTCTACGATAGACAATGCTGAAATAAAAAAACAGAACACTTTTTTTTGCATTAAAATGATTTAATGCACTTCTCGATCGAATTTGAAAAAACATCTTGAGGTAAACTAACATGGACGGCATTCACATCACAGCATCCAGTTGTAAAGTTGGCCAAACTACAACCTTGGAAAAAATTAAGGGTTTAGTTCAGTTTTTTTTATACGTGGGTTCGACATTGCACATCCTAAGGTTCTTGTCAAATAGTTATTTTGATAGCAGGTGTCTAATAAATGATCCCCGCTTTCTAGTCTTGCACAAGGACCAATCAGCATGGGTATGGGCTGGTTAATTTTTCATGGATGGGGATTTGATTGGCTGTTTTAAATAAAGTGCGGCCGCAGGTTTAATAACGTTAATGTTAGTTCGGCCAGAGAAAAATATATACTAATTCAAATCGTTGGAGCTGCGAGATTTGTACTTTATACTTTGAAGGTCTGCATTTTAAATGTAAGGAGTAAAAAGTATGTTTTTTTTCTCTGAAATGTAATTGAGTAAAAGTACAAGTATACAAATTTAATAATACTCAAGTACAAATCCCCCAAAACAGTACTTAAGTATTGTAACAAAGTACAATTACTCAAGTACTTTACACCCCTGTTAAAAAGCAAGACAGAGGCAGGTCAATTTGATTGAGTTATGGTTTCATGCAATTTTATCAAATAATGTAATGACAAAAATAACTGAAATTGGTGGTAATTGTATGGTATAAAAAACGAGAAGTAACTTTTTCCCTGATTGAATCATTGTTTTCACAGAATCATAAAAATAACAACGAGAGGTTTTTGCATAACAACAGTCCAAATAGAAGTGTCAACCAGTGTTTTTCTTGACAACGCTAAAGCAATATGCCCAAAGGGCTGCGGAAGAATATAAAAATTTCAGCTGATTAAGTCGATAAAAATCAATAAAGATAAAAGTAACTAATTTATAATCACTGTTGGTAACTGTATAAGCGGAGTAAACCACTCCGTTCTGTCCCATTATTGGAATAGAATGTAGTTTCGGCGTGGTAAGCAACCTCGGATTCACCACGCCCGTCGTACATTATTTTCCAATAATGGGACAGCTCGTAATGCGTAACACTTTTTTTGAAGGGTCCCTCATAAGAGCTGTATAACTCCTTCATAAGCACTACATGTCACTGGCTGCATCAATGTTGACATAACCATATATGTACCTATTTGCTGTCATTCACATAAGCTATGAATGCTTACGTAGTGCTTATGAATGTGCTATGTAGTGCTTATGATGGAGATATATAGTTATTTTTATTCCATACCTAATCATTTTACTCAAACATCAATGTTAGATATGTAAAAGTATTTTATTTTTCTTTATTATGCTAATTAAAACAATATTATCATACGTATTACCATTGCCAGATTTCTGCTATACTATCCCATATGAAAATCACTCTGGTAGGGGGATTTCTAATATGTGTTTGTACATTTTTCAGATTGGTGAATATTTTGGGGGGGAGTTATGTGCCGTTGACATTGACTCCGATGATGAAACCGATTTTCTCCTTGTGGGTGCCCCGCTGTATCATGATTCACAGAGAGAAGGAAGGATGTTTATCTACCAACTCACTAGAGAGGTAATGTTAATTTTCTCATTCTGTGACTTGATGCAACCGTTTTAATTTCTTCGATTGCTTTTTGTATTGGGGACTTTGAGTCAGACGTACTCATTTGCAGTGGATAAAACACAGAGAACTGTGGTTGATATTTAATACACTGTGACTGCAACATTTTTTCTCAACACATTTACTTTGCAGCAATCTTTGTAAATTGCCCCCTTAACCCTGTCACAATTCCGGCTGATCTCCAGCAGATTTAACCATTTCTCCCATTTCTTTGCATGCTTGTTTTGTTACTCTGTGTAATTGTTTGTAATTATTCAATTAGTGTTTCTCCCCAGACTGCACATGTTTCCGAATAACCTCATTGTACTCACCTGTTCCTCTGTGTATTTAAGTACGAATAACCTCATTGTACTCACCTGTTCCTCTGTGTATTTAAGTACGAATAACCTCATTGTACTCACCTGTTCCTATGTGTATTTAAGTATGAATAACCTCATTGTACTCACCTGTTCCTCTGTGTATTTAAGTACGAATAACCTCATTGTACTCACCTGTTCCTATGTGTATTTAAGTATGTCTCTACCTTCATGTCTTGTGCTTTGTTCCTAGACATTTGCTCTGCGTTTCTCTCGTCTCTGAGGCTCTACTTGTATTTTCTTCCGTGTATTTTGCTTCGAGCTTCTAGTTCGTGTCTTGTTTGCCCTGGTTGTTATTTTCTGTGCATAGTTCCCTCGTGTTACCTCCTGTTTGTTAATTTGGTTTGATTCACAATTTTTCCAGTAAAGTCTTTATTTTTGCACCCTCTACGTGTCTCCAATCTGGTCTCTGCATTTGGGTCTCTCTGAGGCACTGTGACAAACCCCTTCATGCAGACCACCAAGTGGCCATGCCAGCAATGGCATGAGATTGCTCAACTAAGACATTCATTCCTCCTGCAACCAAACTATGAGTGGAAACACCAAACCGATTCATGACATCTATGCTGAATAAGGAGATTCTATTCTAAAGTATCACTATTGTTGCATCGGTCATCTACATTACATTCATTTAGCAGACGCTTTTATCCAAAGCGACGTACAGTAAGTGCATACAGAAAGGTCATCGAAGTAACTACAGAACAGATAAGAAAGCACATTCTTCCCATACAGTAGCAGCTATCCCTAGTAATGAACACAATGCAGTTCACAGTGAACTGGGTAAATCAGCTCTAATACAATTCTATTCTAACTATTATAAACTTGACTATCTTGAGTACACAGTTCAACAAGAACACAAACCATGAGGTCCTAGATAAGTATTAGTCCAGGTGGAGTCTGAAAAGGTGCGTTTTCAGGCCACGACGGAAAGTAGGCAGGGTTGGCATGGAACGTAGGGGAATGGGAAGTTCGTTCCACCACTGGGGAGCTAGGGTGGAAAAGCTCCGCAGTCGGGACGAGCGAGTGCCATTTACACGGAGGGGGGGAAGTGCAAGTCGCCCTGCAGTAGATGAGCGAAGCGGTCGAGCAGGAACATAGTTCTGGATCAAGTCCTGCAGGTAGACAGGGCCTGTCCTATTGGCTGCAGTGTAGGCCAGGGTCAGAACTTTGAACCTGATCCTGGCTGCAACTGGTAGCCAGTGGAGTGACCTCAACAGGGGGGTGACATGTGAAAATTTCGGGAGGTTGAACACAAGCCGGGCAGCTGCGTTCTGGATCAGTTGGAGAGGCAGGATGGCACAGGCCGGTAGGCTTGCGAGCAGGGAGTTACAGTAGTCCAGGCGTGAGGTGACCATGGTCTGGACCAAAAGCTGGGTGGAATAGGTTGTCAGGTACGGTCGAATCCTCCTGATGTTGTACAGGAGGAACCTGCAGGACCGTGCCGTCGCCCTGATCTGGTCTTTGAAGTTCAGCTGGTCGTCTATTTAACAAGCAACCCCCCACCCAGTCTCACCTGCAACTATACCGACACAGTGGACAATAGCGTCTATCTGGGAGTTAATAAAAATATTTTTTCACCACCAAAAATTTATATTCTGTCATAGCAACAAGTTAAAGCTAACAATAGCCTGAACGTATGTCAAGAAAGCGGTGTGAAACGCTGCTCACTCAGCAAAATAAACAAGTGAAATTCTTGTTTAATTATACCACATCATTCTACTATCAATATCTGCTACTAAATATGAAATAAATGTACAATCCTACCATTGGTTTTATATATTGAGATTTCCCTTTCAAGTGGTCATTTATTGTCTTGGACAATCCGTTTGAGAAATAAAACCAGTTATGACGCTCAAACACCTTCTGAAATGTCTACGCGTAAAAACCCACCAGATGTTCATGCTGGTTTGATTGACAACTCTTGTATCCAATAGAGGACATTATAAGCTTTCCAACAGTTTTTGTAATGTCTTATTGGATGCTTTGAACAATAAATTACGGCCGAATGTAACCGCACGTTTAGTAGTAATGGGCAGTTCGGCTCTTTTTTCTGAGTCGGCTCTTTCCGTACCATTTAGTTTGAAGAGTTTCAAACGGGGTCGGAGTTGCAAGTTCTTGGTACTTCCGGTTAATACCGTAGCTACCACTCATTTGGTTGATTCTTTCGAATTACCCGAGCCGCATCTTTTTCTCCCAGCGGCGCAAGCTGGAATTTGAAGCTGTTTCAGACAGCAGAGTCTAACTGGTAGCAAATTAAGTTAGTAAACTAGCTTTGATATTTTATTCAGACCTAAATCACCTGATTGATGCTCATTTTTAAAAGCCTATGCTCAATGATTTCTGATCACTTCCCCTTACTTTTCAAGCTAGTTTGCAATCGCATCCAGTTTACATTTATTTACAACTTTCCCATCTCCGTTATTCTAGCAGAAGTGTACAATATTGCTGTCGGTCATTGATTGTAATGTTAGATATTACATGTAAGAATAGACATTGAATGTTTAGGCTATATTTGCATAGGCTATAGCTATTTTATTAGTATATGCAAATATAAATCTTATTTTTTATCAGATCATAAAATCCAGTAGCCTACTAAAAATGTGGTGGATGAATGGGTGTGTAGGAGAGATAGCCAGCCAAATCCGACAAACATGCCATATCTTGATGCATATGTGTGTGTGTACAGGAGCCCGTTTTGTTTATTAGTTTTGAATAGTAGATTTGGTAAAGATTTATTTGGACACCATAAAGTATGTTTATTTGAACCATTAGGCTATTTATTTAGCCTATTCTATTATACAAAATTGTATTTATCTGTTCATTATTGGTGTTGGTCACGAGTTCTAAAATAAAAATGCCACCACTAAATAAGAAGTAGCCTATTTGTGGAACACAATCGCATATTAATTCTGTTTTATACTGCAATTCTGTTGCAAACAGCCACATGTAATAATTTTGTAATAAAAAGTAGGCGTCTCGGATCATAAGATAACAGAATACTTTTGTCAATGTTTCTGGTTGATCCGACGCTGAGTAGGCTAAACCCGATTATTAATCATGTAGGCTGCAGCATTTCCTGTCTGTTAAAACATGAAAGGACAATCGTTTGTGTCACGGCTCTGGAGCCGTGGGATATTGCCGTGGTTCATGGCTCTGATACGAGTGGATTTCGTGCTGATCAGAGTTGTGTAGGCGGCGACTGTCGGTACATCTTTTAACCATTAGCAGTAGCCTAATGGACTACTTTGGAACGAGTTGGGGTGATTATCTAATTCACAAAAATGTGTGAAATATTGTTAGATCAAATTAAAATGTATTCTTAAATTATTATAAAACAGATTTGTACGACCTATTTTGTTGAGCGCATCACTACTGCTGCTCAACCTAGGTTACAACTAGTGACACGGCTCTCGGCTGTAGTAGAAAGTAGGCAGAGTCAGAGTCAGAGCTAAGAGCCAGAGCCAGAGCCGTGGGTAAGCACGATTCCCTCGAACTGTCGAGTCGACTCGGAATAAAGAGTCATTCAGAAATACAGATTCGTTCGCAAACTGCACATCACTAACGTTTAGTTGTGTCACAAGAGTTTTACGCAAACAACTACAGAACATGCAGGAATGTGCATTCGCTCACCAAGGCGTAATTATTGTCTTCCTGCTCTTTTTGCAAGATTTTACTAATTTGGCCAACTCGTCAGCATGGCTAGAGAAAATCCTCACCTTGTTTCCATGGATTTTGGGAGTGGGTAAGAAGAAGAGACCATAGTATTGATTCTATTGGAGAATATGCCTATGAACATGACAGAGATTTCTTCCTCATTATGTAAGTATTAATTCTTGTAATATTTCAATTATGTACCCGAGTTTTTCCACAGTTTTTCTGCCATTTGATTGATATTGTTATTTTTGCATATTAAGTGCATTTCATACTGTAGTGTAAGTGTACTGTAGTGTAAGGCAAGGCAAGGCAAGGCAGCTTTATTTATAGAGCGCATTTCGTACACATGTGCAATTCAATGTGCTTTACATATACAATAACAAGATTAAACGAGGAAATCATTAAAATTCATTAAAAAAAATAAAAAGATAAGGCAATAAGAATAAAGAATCTAAAAATAAATAAAAAGATAAGACAATAAGATTTGCAGCAGAAAACAGAAGTAACTGAATAAAAACAATAATGGATAAGACAATTAAAATTACACCTTTGTGGGGCTACTCTTAGTAAAGCAAGTCAGTGTTCATAAGCCCTACAAAACAAGAACGTTTTGAGCCTGGATTTAAAAGTTGCCACATTTGGGGTATATCTAAGTGTTTCTGGGAGTTTGTTCCAGGTGTCGGAAGCATAATATTTGAATGATGCTTTACCGTGTTTTGTCTTAGGTCTATAAACAGTTAATAGTCCCTTTCCAGATGACCTAAGGGTTCTTGATGGTTCATAGGGTATAAGAAGATCTAGGAGATATTTTGGCCCCAAGCCATTTAGGGTTTTATAGACCAATAAAATAATTTTAAATTCAACTCTCTGGTACAATGGAAGCCAGTGTAAAGATCTGAGGACTGGTGTGATGTGGTCGTATCTTTTAGTTTTTGTGAGTACCCTTGCAGCTGCATTTTGAACACGCTGTAGTTTTTGGAGGTTTTTTTTAGGAAGGCCGGTATAAAGCCCATTGCAATAATCTAGCCTACTAGAGATGAAAGCATGGATAAGCTTTTCCAGGTCTGGTTTGGATAGTAGGCCTCTAATCCTTGCTATATTTTTTAGGTGGTAATATGCTGACTTAGTTAAGGAGTTAACCTGGTTTTCAAAGTGTAGATCAGCATCTAAAATAACACCCAAGTTTCTGGCCTGATTTGTAGTCTGTAGTGATAGAGATTTTAGATAGTCACTGACCTTAATTCTCTCATTTTTATTGGAACCAAAAACAACTACCTCTGTTTTGTCCTTGTTTAGCTGAAGAAAGTTCTGGCACATCCAGTCATTTATCAGTGAGACACAATGACATAGGGAATTAATTGGACTATAATCAGAGGGTGAGAGGGCAATATAAATTTGTGTATCATCAGCGTAGTTATGGTAGGCAGTATTGTTGTCCCGCAAAAGTTTTCCTAAGGGTAGCATGTAAAGATTAAATAAGAGAGGGCCAAGGATTGATCCTTGAGGAACTCCACACGTCATGTTAACCTTCTGAGAGACGAAGTTGCCAATGGAGACAAAGTAATCTCTATCTTGCAGGTATGACCTGAACCAGTGAAGGACCGTATCAGATAGTCCGACCCAGTTTTCTAGTCTATCTAATAATATAGAATGGTCAACGGTATCAAATGCAGCACTTAAATCCAATAAAACCAAAACTGATATATTACCAGAGTCAGAGTTAAGACGAATGTCGTTAACCACCTTAATTAGTGCCGTCTCAGTACTGTGGTTGGGGCGAAAACCAGACTGGAAGATGTCAAAACAATCATTAGTTTTAAGGAAACAACTAAGCTGGTGATAAACAACCTTCTCAATTACCTTACCTATAAATGGTAGGTTTGATATCGGTCTGTAGTTATTTAGAACAGACGAATCTAGAGTGCTCTTTTTTAGTAGGGGTTTAATGACTGCCGTTTTTAGACTCTGTGGGAAAAGGCCAGATGAAATCGAACAGTTAACAATTTGTAGCAGGTCTTTGGATAAATAATTGAAACACTTTTTGAGAAACACAGTAGGCAAAGGATCTAGACAGCAGGTAGATAAATTTAATTGCACAACTATTTTTTCAAGGGTATGAGAGTCAATGGTCTTAAATTTAGACATTCTTATTGAGGTCATTCCAGCTGGATAAAAAGGTAATATGTTCTGTGCTGGCTGATTTATAGAACTTCTAATTGTTTTAATTTTATCTCTGAAAAAGTCAGCAAACTCATTACATTTACTGGCCGATAAATGGTCAGGGGAAGTTGACACTGGAAGATTAATCAGCCTGTCAACAACTGAAAATAGAACACGAGCATTGTTAGAGTTATTTTTTATCACGTCAGAGAAGTAGGATTGTCTTGCGATTTTTAACACAAGGTTGTAGTTATGCAGGTTTTCTTTATAAATGTCGTAGTGGATGTAGAGGCCTGATTTTCGCCATTTGCGTTCTGCTTTCCTACATTCTCTTTTCTGTGCTTTTACAGAAGCTGCCTTTCTCCATGGTGCTGCAAGCTTGGGGGAGATCAACTTTTCCTTTACTGGGGCAATTGTGTTAATGATATCTTCCATGTTTGAATTAAAATTATTTAAGAGTTGGTCCACAGAGGTTGACGTTGAGGGAGGGATCAGCGAAATAGCCTTAATAAACATTTCAGTAGTCTTCTCATTAAAATGCCGTTTTTTAACTGTTGCAGGTTTAGTAGGAGTCTGAAAAATAGTGGAGATATGAAAGAACACAGAAAAATGATCAGAAAGTGCAACATCAACAACAGATACACTAGAAATATCAAGGCCCTTGGTGATAACTAAATCCAGAGTATGCCCTCGAGTATGAGTTGGTCCTTGCACATGCTGTGATAAACCAAAAGTTTCCAGTATGATAGTGAGTTCTTTTGCGTATTTGTCCAGTGTGTTATCAATGTGGACATTAAAGTCGCCAGTAATAACTAGACAATCATATTCAGTTGAAGTGAGAGAAAGTAGCTCAGTGAAATCATCTAAGAAATTGCTGCAGTATTTTGGTGGCCTGTAAACTGTTAGAAATAAAATTTGTTGAGCATGCTTTAGAAGGAATGAAAGGTATTCAAAGGAGGCAAACTCTCCAAAATGTACCTGCTTGCACTGAAATATCTCTCTACAGAGAGCAGCTACTCCACCACCTTTTTTGCCATCACGGCTGACGTTGAAAGTATTAAAGTTAGGGGGGCAAGTCTCAATTAGAATAGCAGCAGTATTTTTTATATCTAACCAGGTTTCAGTTAAGAACATGAAATCAAGATTATGTGATGTGATAAAATCATTGATTAGAAATGATTTATTCCCTAGTGATCTTATATTAAGTAATGCTATTTTGATTGTTATAGAGCCAGGCTTCTGATTAGGTCTGGGGGTAATACTGACACGGATAAGATTACTTGAACGGGAGCTACTATTAAGATGTCTAAGTTGTCTTTGGCCATGCCGCTGACTATTTAAAATGACAGGTATTTGTGACACAGCATGATTACAGTTATTGACATTGTTTACATCAGAAGGCAGATGACATATTTCTTGATAATTTTTAGATCTAGCGGCATCTACATCTTCTTGGTCAAGCTGCTGATTAGACGTGTCCTTAGTGTTCTTAGACGGACTGGGGGAGGGGGGGGAGCGCGGGGCCGTTGCTGGAGTTTTGAAGGTAGGGGCTGGTGAGAGTTGGGTGTGGGGGTCTGGGGGAAGGGGATGGGTGTTGTAGAGGCTTGCGCCGTCCTGCGGGGTGGGGGAGGGGGGGGAGGGCAGGTCCGTTGCTGGAGTTTTGAAGGTAGGGGCTGGGGGGAGTTGGGTGTGGGGGTCTGGGGGAAGGGGATGGGTGTTATAGAGGCTAGCGGCGTACTGCAGGGTGGGGGAGGGGGGGGAGGGCGGGTCCGTTGCTGGGGTTTTGAAGGTAGGGGCTGGGGGGAGTTGGGTGTGGGGGTCTGGGGGAAGGGGATGGGTGTTATAGAGGCTCGCGCGAGGCCAGGTCTAGTTAGTATTGGAGTCCCTCTCTCCACCACTTTCTCCAGCGCCTCTGAGAATGGCAGGAACTGGAGGGGGGAAGGAGGGGGGGAGGGGAGCTCGGAGGGGGAAAATGAGGTTGAGGAGGGGGAGAGGGGAGGATGGGGGGATGCATCTGGGCAAGTGGAGGTCTCTGCTGGTTGCTGGTGAGATGTAGTGTCCCCTGGAATGGCAGAGGCGGAGTCCGATGGCGTCCGATGGCCCTCCTTCGTGGGGTCCCCGTATGCCTCTGTGAGCTGCTGGTGAGGGGTAGGGTCCCCTGGACTAGCAGAGGGGGAGTCCGATGTTAGGATGGGTGTAAGTATCCATAGGTGGCTAAGTCATGTTTTATGTTTGATTCAGCGATTAGCCGTGAAGCTAGAATATGTGCCAGCATTTTCCTGATGGTGGAATATTATTTAATTGTAATCTTATCGTACATTATGCTGTGGAGTATTGATGTCTCCCTGGGCTATACATGGAAAATGCTCATTCAAATTTACTGTGCGCTAATATGTGCTAGAGGTACAGCTCTGGAAAAAATTAAGAGACCACAAAGTATCAGTAGTCTCATTGTTATTTTGGTTTTGTACTCTAGAAATTTGAGTTTGAAAGGATAAGTAGTTATTTATAGATAACTTGAAGAGTTCAATAGGAAGATTTGTCTGGAGAAACAACCCTTAAAGTGATCCATCCATATCTACTGCATATCTGGCAGCAGAGTGATGGTTTAAGGCTTGTTTGATACCTCAGACTTGTTTACGAACCATGTATTCCATACTCTTCCAGCGTAATTTACAGCTACAGTCAAGTCGGAAAGTCTGCACACCCCTTTAACCTTCTCCACGTTTTATTACGTTACAGACTTATACTACAATAGATTGAGTTAATTTTTTGCCTCAAACATCTACACCCAATAGCCAATAATGACGAAGTGAAAACAGGTTTTTAGAAAATATGCTATTTTATTTTACTGACAAAAATAGGTTATTTAGGGGTTACATATCTGTACACACCCTTAGCCTAATACTTGGTTGCTGCACCTTTGGCAGCGATTACAGCTTCAAGGCGTCTTAGGAAAGAAGCTACGAGCTTGGCACACTTGTTTCTGGACATGTTTGCCCATTCCTCTTGGCATATCCTTGCAAGCTCCATCAGGTTGGATGGGGAGCGTCAGTACACAGCCATTTTCAGCTCTTTCCACAGATGTTCAATTGGATTCAGGTCTGGGCTCTGGCTGGGCCACTCAAGGACATTCACAGACTTTCTCCGAAGCCACTCCTTTGTTCTCTTGGCTGTGTGCTTCGGGTCGTTGTCATGTTGGAAGGTAAACCTTCACCCCAGTCTGAGGTCCAGAGCGCTCTGGAGCAGGTTTTCTTCAAGGATCTCGGTGTACTTAGCTGCATTCATCTTTCCCTAGTGGGCCCATTCCCGCTGCTGAAAAACATCCCCACATCATGATGCCATGCTTCACTGTCGGGATGGTATTAGCCAGGTGATGAGCGGTGCCTGGTTTCCTCCAGACGTGACGCTTGGTATTCAGGCCAAAAAGTTCAATTTTGGTTTCATCGGACCAGAGAATCTTGATTCTCATGGCTTGAGAGTCCTCTAGGTGCCTTTTGGCAAACTCCAAGCGGGCTGTGATGTGCCTTTTACTAAGGCGGGGCTTCCGTCTGGCCACTCTACCATAAAGGCCTGATTGGTGGAGTGCTGCCTGGATGGTTGATCTTCTGAAAGGTTCTCCCATCTCCACAAGGATACGCTGGAGCGTATGCTCACCTCCCTGGCTAAGGCCCGTCTTCCCCGATTGCTCAGTTTGGCCAGGCGGCCAGGTCTAGGAAGATTCTTGGTGGTTCCAAACTTCTTACATTTACGAATGATGGTGGCCACTGTGCTCTTTGGGACCTGTAAAGCTGCAGAGATTTTTCCGTACCCTTCTCCAGATCTATGCCTTGACACAATCCTGTTTCTGAGGTCTGCAGATAATTCCTTTGACCCCATGGCTTTGAGTTTGCTCTGACATGCACTGTCAACTGTGGGACCTTATATAGGCAGGGGTATATTGGCAATCCCCAATCAAGTCCAATCAATTGAATTTATCACAGGTGGACTACAATTAAGTTGCAGAAACATCTCAAGCAGTATCAGTGGAAACAAAATGCATCTCAGCTCACTTTTGGGTGTCATATCAAAGGGTGTGCACACTTGTGTACATATGATATTTTACATTTTGATTTTTAATAAATCAGCACAAGTGTCTAAAAACCTGTTTTCATTTTGTCATTATGGGCTATTTTGTGTAGAATTTTGAGACAAAAAATGAACTCAATCTATTGTAGAATAAGTCTGTAACGTAATAAAACGTGGAGAAGGTGAAAGGGGTGGGCAGACTTTCCAGCTTGACTGTAAATCTAGTCCCACCCCTCAGTTCCCATAGAAACCCATTCAAATGCAGAGACGTTACAGTATCACTTGTAAGAGTACCAGAAAATAAGATATCTGTCTTTTGATGTTGTTGGGTCACAAACAGCAGGAAGTCATGGCATGCAAAGGATATGCCACCAAATACATACGTATATACTTTTAAAACTTTATTCTACATTATGTTATACTGTCCAATATTTTTTGGGGACTATGTACAAAAGGTTCTATCATTTTTAAACGGTTCATCCGATGAACTGAATTCAATCTTAATAGATTCCTGGAGAAAACAAAGCCATAATAATAACAGTAATTCATGCTTTTCTGCTCGATCTTAATCATTCCCGTATCGATTATAGATTTTTTTATTTCGACACCACTATTTTCAGCAGTACTGTCTGATCATGCACCTGTATCACTCTGTACAACCGCTTCCTGGTAAAAGGCAGCCCTAGATGGCGCTTGCATGCTAAGAGGCTGCACGACGCTGCCTTAATTAATTTTGTTGGAACTGAAATTGACAATTATTATTTTTCCCGTCTGATGGTTTAAGATAAAAACATTGATATCACAGTGTTACATACACCTACATATGTAGCCTAATCAGCCTATGTATACTTGCATTGTTCTGTATTTTTTTAATGTTCCCATTCATATGACTCCAAGGAAAATGTTCCATGAATCTACCACATACTGTATCCGCGCACAGTAAATTGGAATGAGCATTTTCCATGCCCTAAGTGACAAGTATATATGCCATAGCCTATATTATGTATGATAACATGAAAATAAAATAGTATTCCACCATCTGCAAAATGCTGCCAAATGTTCTATCTGCAATGAAAATCTGTAGCCTACATCAAAAAAAAATTATTATCGATTGCACTACAGAATGTGAAATGCACTCAAAATGCGAAAATAAATAGGCCTATCAATCATATTAGAAATACAGTGCTCAATATATGCCGGATCCGTTTATTCCGTTAGATACAAATATCAAGTCTTGATCGCTAAAGTTAGCAAACGTTATAATTTGTTTTCTTGTTAAGGTTACATTTAGCTTGTTACATTTATTTATTTTCGCAATCTCGAAAATACTGTCAACAAGGAAACGCATAGCCTTATGTGCGTTAATTTTATTGGACCACCTTGAAAATGAGCAGGAAGAAGCGGTAACATCTATCGCCACCTGAAGACACGCCCACAAGGGAAAAAATGGAGAGTGAAACGGAGTAATCACTGACTAATTCTGCGGTATCCGTCAATGGCTCTTTCGAGGTGGAGGATTTCTCCCCTCCGGAATCCTCTGGGCTTTCCACCGACCAGGAGTATGAAGGAGGAAATGGTCCGAAGCCCTATCAGTTTGAGCAAGTGATGTGCAGTTCGCGAACGAATCGGTATTTTAGAGTCGTCCGAGTCGACTCGCCAGTTCGAGGGAATCGTGCTTACCCACGGCTCTGGCTCTTGGCTCTGGCTCTGACTCTGCCTGCTTTCTACTACAGCCGGGAGACACTCCGCCGAGACACTCAGCAGTGGTTAATGCGCGGCGCACAGTTTCTTATTGCTAAGTTAGAACCTACGTAAGAATGCATTTTAATTTGATCTAACAATATTGCGCACACTTTTGTGAAGTTAATAATCGCCCCAGCTCATTCCAAAGTTATTATGACTACTAATGGTTAAAAGAAAGATACGTAGCTACAGTAGCTATACGACCCCACTGATCAGCACGAAATCAACTCGATTCAATTTAAGAGCCATGAGCCATGGCAATATCCCACGGCTCCAGACAGAGCCGGAACCAGAGCCGTGACACAAACCGAAGTCATTTTCGAGTTTTAACCACATAATTGTTCTTATAGAGTTCTGTGGTTTTAACAAAGGGCAAAATGCAGTACACCATTAAGCTATTAATCGGGTTTAGTACTCAGCGTGATTCAAACGGAAACCCTATTGACAAAGGAATTATGTTAGCCTATATCTAATGATATTCCGAGACGCCGACTGTTTATTACGAAATTATTAAACTTGGCTGTTTGCGAGAATTGCAACCGAATTCCAGTCAACTATGAAACAATTAGGCCTAATATGCGATACTGCGATTGTGTTCAGCTAGATTAGGCTACTAAAAATGACAGCAAATATATTTAAAGTGGTGGCATTTTTATTTTAGAACTCTTGACCAACAACAACAGTGAACAGAATAAATTGCCTACAATTGTGTATGATATAATAAATAAAGTACAGTTAAAATAAACACATTTAAATAACCCTATGGTGTCCAAATAAATAAACGACACAAGTTCCTGTACATCATATGCACACACTGACACACACAATAAATATCTGGCTTGTTTGTCAAATTTGGCTGGCTATCTCTCTTATACAGTCTTCCACCTCATTTTCAGTAGACCTAGGCTACTGGATTCTAGCATCTGATAAAAAAAAAAAAAGATTAATATTATCATATGTCTATTATTACCTTTAAGATCTAATGTGACAATCTATGATCGAAAAAACGGAGAAATAAACGTAAAATAAACGTAACCTGCGATTGCAAACTAGCTTGAGAGAGTAGGCTACTGTAAATTGAGAATATTAGCAATGAGTATCATTCAGATGATTTAGGTCTGAATAAAATATCAAGGCTAGTTTACGAACTTATTTTGCCTACTTTGTTACCAGCTAGGGTCTGCTGTCTGAAGCAGCTTCTAATTCCAGCTCGCGCCGCTGATAGAAAAAGATGCGGCTCAAACGGCTCTACTGTATTAACCGGAAGTACCAAAATTGCAACTCCGACTCCGACTCTTCAAACTGAATGGTACGAATAGAGCCGACTCAGAAAAAAGAGCCGAACTGCCCATCTCTAGTTTGAGCCGTAGGCAGTGGCGCCGCCAAGGGGTGGCCAGGGGGGGGCCACGGCCACCCTGACAAAATCGCTGGCCCCCCCACTGGCCCCCCCTCGCAAGTCGCATATGCATAATATGTTGCTATCTGATATTTTACATTAGGTACTATTCATTTAAATCAATAATTATATTTTTCATAATAGTTCATGCATGTGAAAGAAAATAACAAATGTATAGCCAGCCAGCCGCTTAAGCGCAGTGCACTGCCAGGAGACTGAGCGCAAATAAGCCCCGCCCTTCCCGGGGTGGAAAACACATCCCGCTCTCGCCCTCTATTGACTTGACGTGCTGGTGCCTTGTCATTTCGATCCGTTAGCCAACAGCATAAAAATGCCTAAAAGTTGTTGTTTGGGGGGATGCACTACAAACAAGGGAAAAAACCCAGAGTTGCGGTTTTAGAAGATTCCGAACCGCAAAACGGAGCCCATAAGATGAGAAAAGTGGATCCGAGCAATAAGACGTGAGGTGTCGGCGGGAAGAAAGGGGAAAATGTGGGACCCTGAAACTCCACATGCTTATGTGTGCAGCAGGCATTGTTTCACAGGTAGCCTAAGTCAAATAAGTTATCCAATTGTCAATGTATGGCTAACTAATATTGCTGTAAGAAATGCTAAAACATTTTGACCATATGCAAATGGTTTGTAGTGGAATGTGGATAAATCGGAGTGCTATAACGTTACAGTATTATATTTGCAAGTGCAAAATATTATCATCCACTAACAAAAAAGTTGTGGGCATCCAAAGAACGATAATTTTCCATCGTTGTATGCGTGTAGATTCCAAACAAACGGTGAGACAAAGAAAAAGCAATCAACCTCATGCAGGTTGTAACTGTTCAAGTAGGCTAAGCTAGCGAAATAGAGGTGACGTTGTAAAATTTTTCATACAGTGAAAATGGACTTGTTTACATTCTCAGACAGATGTTAAAGTAAATCTATCACCACTCGCCACTAGTCAGCAATTATATCGGGAAATGCCCTTTTTGAAAAAATAAATAAATAAAAGAAAAAGTCTATGCTGTTACTGCATACCAGTTTTTCCCAAAGCTACATCATAGCCATCATAGCGCGGAGCTTTCAAAACCATAACAACGCGGAAACCCTTTAAAAAAAAACTAAATAAAAACCGTAGGCTACAAATAGCCTAGCCTATGATAACTGTGGACAAAACGGGCTGAGAAGAATGTAACCTAACAAAGCAGAGATATAGGCTACAATAAAATGTATATTGTTGTCCATGATTATGCTTTTTTGTTTAGTTTTTCATTTTTGGACATATACAATGGGGCAAATAAGTATTGGACATGTCAACAATTTTATTATCAAACATATTTCCAATGTAGCTATTCACATGAGATTTTGACCAGACATTGGTATTAACTCAATAAAACTACACAGCTAAAGAAATTGTAACGTTCCAATTCTTTAAAAAAGTGTGCAATAAAGTGAAATGACACAGGAAAAAAGTATTGAACACGCTAAATTAAATGTATCTAATACTTGGTAGAAAAGCCATATTTTTGATATTTGGTTGCATATCCTTTACATGCCATGACTGTATGATGTCTGTGACCCAACAACATCAAAAGGCTCTTGATATCTTATTTGCTGGTACTCTTACAAGCGATACTATAACAGCTCTGCATTTGCATTTGCAGTAGATATGGACGGATAACTTGAAGGGTTTCTTCTCCTGACTTATTTTTCCATAGAGTTCAATAGGAAAATCTGTCAGGAGAAACAACCCTTAAAGTGATCCTTCCATAATAAGATATCATGAGCCTTTTGATGTTGTTGGGTCACAGACATCATAAAGTCATGGCATGCTAAGGATATGCAACCAAATATAAAAAATATGGCTTTTCTACCAAGTATTAAATACATTTAATTTAGCGTGTTCAATACTTTTTTCCTGTGTCATTTCACTTTATTGCACATAAGTTTTTTAAAGAATTGTAACGTTACAATTTCTTTAGCTGTGTAGTATTATTGAGTTAATACCAATATCTGGTCAAAATCTCATGTGAATAGCAACATTGGAAATATGTTTGATAATAAAATTGTTGACGTGTCCAATACTTATTTCCCCCATTGTATAATATAATATTTTCGTTTACAAAAAGACACGGCAAAAGCCAAAAACAGCTGTATTGAAAAGAATTGGAGGCCTCTGTGTGGTGTTTTTAAACTCTAGTAGGCTTGTTCCTAGTAAATGTTTTGTTCCTTATAATCAATGTAGCTACTCCTTCAAATTAAAGCTGTATATTTGTCTTTTTAAGGAAAAGGACAACTACTAGCCTATTTGAAGAGCATTGAATCAACTATGTATATGCATATACATAACACATTAAAACAGGATTGCTGTGGAACTCAAAATGTTAACGGTACTGGTATTAGTCTGTGCACATCAGATAATTAGTAACATTAACTGTAAAATAAGAAACCAAGGTATATCAGTATGCGATTCCTTAACTCTCATATTAACATAGTTTTCCACTAGCCTATATACTACAACAACATAATAGAATTCCTGAAATTCAGTTTTTGGTTTGGTGTGCCACCCCAAGATTTTCAGTGGCCCCATTTGGCCACCCCAATGAAAAGTTTCTGGGGGCACCACTGGCCGTAGGGAGAAGTTTCTGAGTGGTAGTCTAGCTAATTATCTTTCATCCAACTTGTGAACTCGACGATCTCCTTCTGCTTACATCGATGTTATGCCCAGTATTGTCAGCACATATTAAGTCTAACCTATCCGTACACAAACTACTTAATGATTAAAATAAATTAATTAATAATGAATAACTAATATACGTAATTAATACCTTAAGTTACTCTGTAAATACGAAGCATCATGTCACACCATCACTCCATTTCCAAACTAACTTGCTTTTTTAGCCATCTATAATGTTACATCTAACATAGCTATGCTACACAAACATGACAATAAAATATGTAAACGAATGCCAAGTGAAACTAAACGGCTGTTAGCTGAAGGCTATAGGCTACACTACGGGAGACAATCTGCTCAAATCGATGTTCTGCCCAGTAAGTTAACGTTTGTCAGCAAATATTCAGTCTGACCTTACGTTACCTGCAGACTATACAAACATGAAAGAATACAACACGTAGGCTAATGAATGTCAAGTGAAACTGAACGGCTTTTGGCTTTTTCATTTTTTTACCTACGGTATCCTAGCAATTTACAAATGCACATTTACTAGCTATCTAGCTATCCAAATAACTTAACTAAGACATAAATTAACATAATAACAGCATGGGGCTTGTATCACTTTGTACATTGTACCATTTTTATTTCAGTAAATACATGTTCCAGGCGTGGGGGGTCCCAGATAGTGCAGTTAACTGTTATCCATCAAACGTAACTCCGTACCTCCTGCTTCAATCCTGAAGCAGATCCCAGGCCAGTAAGATTGACAACGCAGTATCAAACCTAGCGTTATAGCTTATATGCACTATGTACGTCGCTCTGGATAAGAGCGTCTGCTAAATGCCTATAATGTAATGTAATACGCAAAAGGCAGTGAAATATCACCGGCCAGTTAACTATGGTTAACGATACAAAAACAACTCAAGTAAATATCTTTGAGGCTCCAAGACAACCATCACGTTAGCAAGCATACGAGACGCCGTAGGCTGCACTTAATTTAACTTATCGCATTTGGAGGGACAGAAATATCAGTAGGGCTTGTTAACGTTACTGCATTCCTTTGGCTGGCATACCCCAATTCAACCTGGGCATAGGTATCGTAACAGTCCCACGGGAAATGCTTGTTGCACACAAACTACTGAATTTTGAAAGGAACATCTCTATCTGTAAAACCAATGGTGTATATTTATTTCATATTTAGTAGCAGATATTCATAGTAGAATACGTGGTACAATGAGACAATAATTTCACATGTTTATTTTGCATTTGAGTGAGCAGGGCTTTTCACAGCTTATTTGGCATACGATCAGGCTATTGATGGGCTTATCTTGTTGCTGTGACGGAATATATGTGTTTTATGTGATTAAGATATATATTTATGAACTCACACACAGTTGCTATTGTCCACTATGTCACCCATGGGTAGGTATAGACTGGGTGGGGGGTTGCTTGATGAATGGACTTGCTACGGGAAAATAGTGACACTTAGAAACTCCTTATTCGTCATCGTCGACCAATAAAGTTAAAACATAGAGTTTGTGATTTCCACTAATAGTTTGGCTGCAGGAGCAACGAATGTCTCAGTTGAGCAAAATGTTGCCGCCGGCTGCATTATCACTTGGCATCTGCGCAAAGGAGTTAATACAAAAAAGGTCATTGATGGGTAAGTGAGGATTAGGTAAAATGTGCATTTCAAAAAATGTGAATCCAGCAGTCAATGCCCTTGTTAAAATGTTCGGCACTGAATACTGAACGCAATTGATATTGCGTACTAGAACTTAATCTACATTCAAAATATATTTTACGTGATTTAATTTAATAATTATCAAAAATGACAATCATCAATTAAATTACCAAATTAATTGATAGGTAACCTGGTGGATCAACCAACAAGTCAAAACAAAGTCTAAATCAGGTTTTAAGATTAAATAATTTTATTCAATGAAAAACGGTCAATTAGAATAATGACTTGAAATCATACATTCACTAATGAATGTAGGCTGACAACAGAACTTATAATTTACAAAAACGAAGACATTAAACCAGATGTTAATTAGACGATACCTGTAAAGAGATAAGCTAGAAATTGCCAATATTATTTACCAACTGAACAGGAACAAAAGGAAATGCGCCGGAACCACCGCCACAAAAACAAAAGAGGAAAAGCTGAATTCACCAAACTGAACTGAAACTTATTTCCTGCGGCCCCATAAATATCTTACTCCACAGGAAGGGGATCCCTGCCCTGATTGGGTTATGTTGGGAGAAGGGGGGGGGGGGAATTCTTGGCAATTGCAATAAGAAATAATCCTCTAATCAAAGGTATTCAAACTTCAGAACTAGAACACAAAATAGCCTTATTTGCAGACGATACGTTATTTTTTTTGTCTGATCTTAAATCCTCCATTCCCAATCTTATAAAATTGATCGACAACTTTGGAACAATATCTGTCTTTAAAGTTACTAAGACGAAATCCTCCATTTTATTCTTGAATTCTGTGGAAAGACCAATAGATGTACTCTTTATCAACGCTGCCAATGGGTTTAATTATTTAGGGATTGAAATAACCCCTGATTCAAGAGATCTGATTACACAAAATTATGATCCTTTAATCACAAAAACAATAGAACGTCTTGATAACTGTATGTCTTTATCAATCTCAACTATCGGTTGAATTAATGCGATAAAGATGAATATTCTCCCCAAGTTCCTCTATTTATTTCAAAGTATTCCTTTAACTCCTCCAGAGGAGTTAATCATTTTTGTAGGATGAAGCAATTATTTTCAAACTTTTTATGGAATAATAGAAAACCACGTTTGCGTTTATCATTACTCATTTGCCATATAAGAGAGGTGGGCTAAACATGCCCAATCTACGGTGGTATTTCTGGTTTGCTCAAATCAGAGCAGCAATGTTCTGGTTCTCCGATAAGCCTTACCTGCCTTGGGTTGATATTGAGATGATGTCATCCAAAGGACTACCTTTTTGTACTCCTTGTCGATCAAAAAACGAAAACAAACTACAGATGAACCTCGATCCAACGGACTAATAGGGGGGAGCAGTTGTCCGTTAAAGCCGTTTGTCCGTTGCAGCGAATAATGCGACACTGCAAAATATCACTATAACAAGAGATATGTAGCGCACAACAACCAGGCAAACCGACGCTTGTACGCTTGTAAATAACACGTGCGCGCCGCCAAGCGGACGCTTACTCAAGTAGCGGTCTCGGTTCGCTTCACCCGGGAGTTTTAAACGTTCGGACCAGATATTCACTCTAGCGGATTGTGTCCGTTGGATCCGGAATCCGTTGCATCGGTTGGATCGAGGTTCATCTGTATATCAAATCCCTTACACCCGGCGCTAAGTGTCTTTGCTATCTTACACCTGGCGTAGGGTTAATTTTAACGCCTAATGCTCATGACATTTAAATTTCCTGTATTCTTGCGCCCACTGCAAGTGAACTGGGCTTGTTGGTCCTAAGATGAGGAGTGGCCAGGATATTTTTTGGCGTATTGCTATCTTGAGCCAGCAGAAACCGCTTGCGCTAAAACCACCACAAACCTGGTCTAAAGTCATCGGGTTGTTTACATGTTATTTTAACGGCGCATATAAGTGCATCTACATAGGCATTTGCACAACGCGCGTACACCCTCCTGTCTGTTACACACAGGGACGCGCACAGCGCGCGTACACCCTCCTGTCTGTTACACACAGGGACGCGCACAGCGCGCGTACACCCTTCTGTTTGTTACACACAGGGGCGCGCACAAGCATAACTAAAAATATCAAAATTGCAATGTGAAATATTATTATTGTGTAGGCTACATCAAAAAATGCATAATAATAAAAGGGTCCATCGGTCAAAGACCACATACCTGTCCCTCAGCGAAAGGGAATGCCGCATTAAATTGCTTTCAGCCCACTCCATCAACATCCAGGCGATGTGCGATGGTACATGTATAGACTATTCGCAATTATCCTGGATCAAGCTATGACTTAGCCTATATTTGCCAATAATTCCTGTAATGTTCTGGGGGGACAATCTTCTGTTATGGGACAATGGCTATCCATTAAAAACTTTGCTGATAACACCTATATCAAGCCTAATGCGCAAATTGTAATTTACACCTAATGTGTGAATTGTCATTCAATGGAAAACTCGCGCACTGCAATAGACGGATATTTGAGTTCTGAAAATGCGCTTCAGATGTCATTACAATACAGCTCTCTAGGCCTACAGCCTGCAAGTAAATATAATGGTTATAAATGTCACCATGTTAACTGAATTTGAAGCTTATTCTTCATCCTTTATATTTTTTTAATTACAGTGACAAGGTTACAGTGACAAACCCCACTGATTTCATCTGTTATTCCATAACTGAACAAAATGCACTTTACACCATGTGTTTAGACAAACCGCTAAGATCGCCAAGAAAGAGCCATATAACTGGCATGAAGTCCAGGAATATTTTAAAGAAACTCAGTCACGATCTAACTAATCCCCTATCTGGGGAATATAATGATATAATGATAACTTCATCCCAGGTAATGAAGACAGTGGATTTAAATTCTGGGCCCAGCTAGGTTTCATTGCAATTAGAGATGTATTTGACTCTAATGACCTTATGTCCTTTGAAGAGTTGAAAAACAAATTTAACATTCCAAAAAATAATTTCTTCAAGTTTCTGCAACTACAAAGTTTTATCTTCACAATCCAAAGTCAAACACATTCTCTAATTTTTTCAAATATTTAATATCAAAATAATTTTCACATATAATTTTCATATACTTATACATGTATATAATATGAAAATACGTTTTATATAACGTAAAAATTATACTAGTTTTACAAAAGGACTTCTATTTTTTGGAGGGATTGTTTCACATGTTATGGTGTTAATTTCTTCCAATCTTGGTGTCTGGCCTACATTGTCGTAGAACATTTACGCTGACAATTGCATGTTTCTTGATCGCTACATTATTATAATATTTTTCTCATGGTTGCCTTGCTACTTGTGCTTGACTGCTACAATTTCGGTGTGTATAAATGCCATATTTCAACCCTTTTTATGGAAGTCTCCAATGGTTTTACACAGACAATTTTCTTTAAAAAAGCCTTTCTTTGTAACTGTTGCATTTCATACCAGGAACCACATTTGTGGCCCTTTGTTGTACCTTTTAAATAGCTTCAACAGCTTTCTTGTGGTGAGGAAAGGCAACAATAAAAAAGTCAGTCATTGGCCTTCCAGTTTTTCTCAATATGGATATTATTTTTTTGCCATGTACTTTTTACATCTGCACATTGTAAAATCTTGTTACTTGAAATCACTGTTTTCCAGTTAGTGACAATAGGTTTTCCTCTCGCATGTCTTTTCTTCCTCAGTTTATAATGCAGGAAAAGGAGAGTATTACAGTGTCTTCTCAGGGCCGATTTGCTTCTTCCATCTCCTCACTCGAAGATTTGAACGGAGATGGCCTGAGGGATGTGGCTGTGGGTGCCCCACTGGAGGGTGACCAGAAGGGGGCAGTGTATATTTATTTGGGAGACAGTCTGAGGGGGTTACGACGTGAGTCCTGCCAGGTAAGAAAGAAAGGGATTGAAGAGCTAGCCAGATAGATAAGAGCATGTTTTTTGGAGCAACTGAGCTCCAATTATTTCATAAAGCATTCTGATTTGGTGTTCTAATGTACAGCGTATAGCAGCCCAGCAAGTGTCATCTGTACTAAGGTTCTTTGGCCAATCAGTTGATGGCAGGATGGACTTGGGAGAAGATGGACTGACAGACGTCATAGTGGGAGCATGCGAAGAGGTTGTACTATTTCGGTGAGACTGACAGTTTTAGAGAGTGCCTCATCATCTGTTCAAGGTTCCATGCAGTTCATATGATCATTTCCCTTTCCTTCTCCATCTGAACCACTGTAGGTCCAGGCCAGTTGCGAATGTCTCTGCCCAGCTTTACTTCAATGAATCACAAATCAGTACGGATAGATTTATCTGTCAGGAGAAGGAGAACAGCTTTTCTGTTGGCACATTAACAGTCTGCTTTGTGGTGAAAAATATGTTGAATACTACTGCAGGTAAATTGAGTGCCCTCTATACATTCCATGTATATATGTTGTTACAATTTTATGTTGTGTTAAAAAAGGCCCCTCATTGGGGTTCCATAGTATAGCACCTGGTTGAGACACTTGCGGTGGTGTGTCCTGTGGGCCTGATCAAATCTGGACTATACCCAGTACCTCGGGATAGCACATAATTGGCCATAGTGTTTCCTCTCGGAAGAGAGGGCTTCGGTTAACTGTCTAACCCGCATCACTCATCAGCAACTGTTCTGGTTCATGTGGCACCTTCCAGCAACCTGTACCTGTGCCCCACAGTCCGAGATGAAATCCCAACTGTGCCAATGCCGACTGTGGATGGGAGCCCTGCAGGGTAGCGCATAATTGGTGGTAACATTGCCCAGCGTTAGGCTGGGTCAAGTCAGCAGGCCAGGGATCCACGTTTCATTATTCTCTCGCGACATTCTTCTGCTGATTGATCGGGGACCTGCAAGTCCACCTGCTAAGTGCTTCTCTCTGTTGAATCAAAGGATCCAGTAATGAGGGTTTGTATATAATTGGGCTAACCAAATTCAGGAGAAAAGGCAAAAAAGAGGATGCAAGTACTAGTGTACGACCCTCTTGAACTGACACAATATGTTGTAGTTTTAGGATGAGCTGGTAGTTTTGATTGGGTTTTTGAAAAATAAGTATTGCTTCTTAGGATACATGATCACCTGAGATAGGATAATTAAAAGAACTAAAGAAGTGGAGAGTGGACATTGCAGGTTTTTTGTGCTGTCTTCTTGTTTTCTAGGGTCAATAGATCTAGGACTGAATGTGTCTTACCAGCTTGATCTAGACAGTGTGAGACAGAAGAGTCGGGCCTTGCTCCAGCCCTTCAACAAAAGAAAATTGCACGATTCTCTGGAGCTGAAGCTAGGGGAGACCTGCCTCAACTACTCCATCTACATGCCAGTAAGATGAAAACAGAAAGCTAAGAATAATTTGTACAGAGAAATAAATGAAAAGGCAACAAATAGGAAATGAGAAATGTCAAATTTGTCATGGCATCCATTGCAAATATTCACGGTGCATTTAAACATATACAGTGAGCACCATAATTCATTGGACAGTGACAAATTTTTTGTTATTTTGGTTCTGTACTCTAGCACTTTGAGTTTGAAAGGATCCAATGAATCCAGACTCTCAGCTTTAATTTGAGGGTATTTTCATCCATCCATCGGATGAACCGTTTAGAAATTATAGAACCTTTTGTACATAGTCTCCCCCATTTTCGGGCATCAAAACATATTGGACAGTTTAACATAATGTAGAATAAAGTAATATTTTTAAATATTTGGTCGCATATCCTTTGCTTGCCATGACTTCCTGATGTTTGTGACCCAATACTATCAAAAGACTCTTGGTATCTTATTTTTTCGTACTCCTACAAGCGATGCTATAACCTCTCTGCATTTGAATGGATCTCCATGGGAATTAGGGGGTGGGACTAGATTTAGCTGTAAATTATGCTGGAACAGTATGGAATACATGGCTGGCTAAATGGCTGTAAGTCATCAAGGGTCTGAGGTATCAAACGAGCCTCAAACCATCACTATGCTGCCAGATATGCAGTAGATATGGATGGATCACTTTAAGGGTTGTTTCTCCTGACAAATCTTCCTATTGAACTCCAAGTTATCTATCCATAACTACTTATCCTTTCAAACTCAAATTGCTAGAGTACAAAAAAAAAAATTTTTTTGATGCCCGAAAATGGGGGGGACTATGTACAAAAGGTTCTAAAATTTCTGAACGGTTCAGCCGATATGGATCAAAATACCCTCAAATTAAAGCTGACAATCTGCACTTCAATCACATTGTCATTGTATCCTTTCAAACTGAAAGTGCTAGAGTACAGAACCAAAATAACAAAAAATGTGTCACTGTCCAATGAATTATGGTGCACACTGTATGGTGTTCTGTGGTGCAGTGTCCTGTTTCTTCAATTATGGCAATTAGATTGTGACAGAGCAACAGATAATTAAAAATGTTTGATGTTTTTTCTTCTGGAAATTTAAATACAATGTAGGCTACCAGGGGTACTTTAGCTGCAAGCTAGTGACTTTTTCCACAGTCCACGCCAGCATTACAGAAAGGCTAGCATCTATAAGTGCTGATGACAAATGCAAGACAGGAAACCTGAGTCAGGCCCAAGTTAATTAGTATCTTAACATACTTTTTATTTTCCATTTCTGCACTAAGATTGTTTTGTCCATTAATTAAGTATTAACATTGGTAGCCTGTGGGTACCTGGTGCATTACAGGGAGGAACCCAAGGAATTGTCCTTTACATAAACCCTCTGTACCCTTTGGGTTGTGCAGCCAAATGTTTCCTGCCACTGTGGTTATTGTCACCCAAAAACAGAGCTTTGGTTTGAACCTGCTGTGCCTCAGCTACGTATATTGCCTTATGTTATTCATTATGAAGTTTGATCCCATGTACAGTCATGTGAAAAAGTAAGTACACCCCCAGATAAGTTGTCTCTTTTTAGACATATTTGGACACAAAGATATTTTATCCTTATTCCAATGCTTTTTACTGTTAAAGGCTATCTAATTTAACAAAGGACACAAAGAAATTATGCATTTAAATTATGTATTTATCAGAAATCAACAGAAGTGCAATTATCCTGTGAGGAAAAAGTAAGTACAACCCTGGCTTCCCCTTAGGCAGCAGTCACCTCTTTTAGGCGTCTCTTACATCGACTGGGAGGAATTTTCAGCCATTCTTCTTTGCAGTACTGCTTTAATTGTATGATGTTAGAGGGCTTCCTTGAATGCACAACCCGCTTGAAGTCCCCCCATGGCATTTCGATAGGATTGAGGTCTGGACTTTGACTTAGCCATTCCATACCCCTCTATTTATTTCTGAACCATTATGTAGTAGATTTGCTTCTGATCATTATTCTGTTGGAGGATCCAGGACCTTTTTAGCTTCAGCATCTGAACTGATCACCTCACATTCTCCTCAAGAATCGTCTGGTATAAAGTTGAATTCATAATTCATGGTTGAATCTATTATGGTAAGTTTAAAAGGCCCTGAGGCAGCAAAGCAGCCCCAAACCATAACGCCCCCTCCACCATGTTTCACCATTGGAATGAGGCGCTTCTGTACAAAGGCAGTGTTGCATCTTCGTCAAACATGATGTTTTGCATTGCGCCCAAACAACTCCAACTTTGACTCATCAGTCCAGATAACATTTTCCCAGTAGTTTTGAACTTTATCCAGATGTTGTTTGGCAAAGTTCAGTCGTGCTTATCTATTTTTTTGGGAGAGCAGGGGCTTCTTCCTTCCTATCCTCCCATGTAGGCTACGTTTGTGCAATCTATTTCTGATTGTTGACTCATGCACTTTCTCATTAACTGTGGCAAGTGAAGTCTGTAGGTCCTTAGATGTTACCCTTGGGTTCTTGGAGACTTCTAGGAGCATCTTTCGGTCAGCTTTTGGGGTGAATTTGGTGGGACGGCCTGTCCTGCATAGATTTCCAGTTTTCTCCATTTGGATATGATGCGTCAAACAGTTGAATGATATACTTCAAACTGCTTTGAAATGGCTTTGTAATAGAGCTGGGCGATATATCGCAATGATAATTATTGATTGCAATAACGGCCGTCGCCACCATGTGGGTTATTACCTTTTTTTTCTTCTTTTTTTCTTTAATTATACCTGATGAGGTAGTAATCTAAACTTCAAAACCCGTGTGAAATTCTTCCGGGAAAAAAAAACATCATCACTGTCTACTGCGTGTTGATAAGGCAGACAATCACAGAAAGGCATTGCACCTTTTGTGCGATTGACAAAAACACATCACATGATCACGTGGAAGCTGCACGACCTTGCTGCTGGTTGGCTGTCTTATCAACACTCAATAGATATCAGCGGTGATGTTTTTTTCCGGAAGCATTTCATGCGGCATCTGAAGTTTGGATGTTTACTGCCGTATATATCAGGTATACGTAAAGGAAAAAAGACGAAAACAAAGGCGCCCCACACGGTGGCTACGGCCGTTATTGCATTCGATAATTATCGATATTGTATATCTCCCAGCCCTACTTTGAAACCCCTCCCAGTCTCATGAGAATCAATATGTTTCCTCAGGGCTCCGGCTAGCTCTTTTGACCTAGGCATAATATGTTTTCTCAGGGCTCCGGCTAGCTCTTTTGACCTAGGCATAATATGTTTTCTCAGGGCTCCGGCTAGCTCTTTTGACCTAGGAATAATATGTTAGCACACACCTCGATGGTTTGGTCCAAACCAGAGCAATGGTCTTTTTTTATGGAAGCATAGAATTTTCTAATTATTATTTAATAATTGGACAATCATTTACACCTGTTTTGTGCACCAAACATCAGTTTTAATCTATATATTTGATAGTAAAGGTAGGGGTGTGCTTACTTTTTCCTCATGAGGAATTTGCATTTATGTTCTTCTTCCTCGTGTCCGGCCAGGCGAGTGCAGCGGCATTTGGTTTGGCCAGGTCATCTCCGGTACATTGTGGAGCTTGGCTACATCTCATGATGTGATCCATGGTTTGGGATTCGCCACACACACATGCATCGGAAGTTGTTATTTTCCATTTCTTCATGGACACCTTGCAGCGTCCTTCGCTGACCCGCAGTGTTTTCCAGACAGCCCAAGGTTGATCGTGGCCGGTCGCGAGGTATTCGTCTGGGGAGATGCCTCTCTCCATCCATTGGGTTTTCTGGCTGCCAAGGCTGTTCCACTGGTTCTGCCATTCAGTAATCCTGGCATCAGTTGGGGTGGTCTCCAGTACTTCAGTGGTGTCCAGGAAACTGCTCCTGGAGCTGAGCCATTTCTGGGCAGCAGAGTGCTCATGGAGTGAGTGCCGGTTGTCATTGTCCTGCTTTGTGCGCTCTGCTTTTGTGATGGCTGCTCTGCGGATGTCAGGGGGTCGATGCCAGAGAGGGCATAAAGGCAGTGTACAGGGGTTGTTTTGATGCACCCAGTCACTATCCTGCAGGTCTCATTGAGGATATAGTCTAGTTTACGTGCATGGCACGATCTGCTCCATGCTGGGCAGGCATATTCAGCAGTGGAGATGCACAAGGCTAGTGCCGATGTACGCAGTGTACTTGGGTGAGCCCCACACTTTGAGTTTGTTAGTTGTCATGGAAGGCTGTTTCTGGTATAACCTTAGCTCTCGTCTTTTGGATGTGTGCCTTGTAACTGAGGGTACAATCTAAAGTTACTCCGAGATAGACTGGGTGCTGGTGGTTTTCGAGCTTTTTTACAGTCCCAGGTTACATCAAGCTCCCGTTTAGCCTCTCTGTTTTTGAGATGGAAGCTACAGATTAGGGTTTTCCCAGGGTTTGGGCGCAGATGGTTTTCCAGATAGTACGCTGACATATCTGAGAGGCTTCGTTCCAAGGTTGACTCAATTTCTGGGAAGTTATGTTGCTGCGTTGCCATGGCTAGGTCATCTGCGTAGATAAACCTGCTGCATCCTTCTGGTAGGGGCTGGTCATTAGTGTCGAGATTGAAGAGGAGGGGGCCAAGACGCTGCCCTGCGGCAGCCCGTTGGTCTGGTGGAACCATCTGCTTTTCCTATTGTTGAGTGTGACGTGGAACATCCGGTTACTCAGAAGACATCTTATAACGTTACATAGTTTGGCATCAGCTGTCATGTCGAAGAGTTTTTTGATCAGCGGCCTGTGTTGGACAGTATCATAAGCTGCTGACAGATAGACAAAGGCAACACCCGTTATCAGCTTCTTCTGATAGCCGTCTTCGATGTATTGGGTGAGGTTTAGCAGTTAGCTTGTGCATGATTTTTCAGATATGAATCCAGCTTGATCTTTGATTAGCTTAGCGTCTTCTGAGGGGATAGTTGGCTAAGGAGTAGTCTCTCTAACAGCTTGTAAGTGATACATAGTAGGGAGATGGGCTGGTAGCTTTTGGAGAGGTTGGAATCTTTTCCAGGTTTTAGTAGAGCAATGATAATAGCTTTCCTCCAGATAGTTGGAATGTGCTGGGTCTGGAGGCATGTGTTGTACATGTTCATAAGCTATTGTTTGGCAGCTGGGCCTAAGTGAGTAATCATTTCGGTCAGTATGTCGTCGGGACCCGCAGCTTTTCCCAGCTTCATGGTGCTAAGTCCTGCTTCAAACTCCTCCAAGGCGAGGGGCTTAGTTAGTATAGACATGTTCTGCTGATTGCCCGGAATGATTGTGGAATGATGTTTTCCTTTAGCCCTGCGCCTTTCTGCTCCTCTCCCATTAGCCACCAGTTGGCTCCCGACATGGTTTGGTGTTATGTTGGATATAGTAGCTGGTGTGATCTTATCACCATTTAGTTTCCGAATGGTGGACCAGGCTTTTTTGCTGTTCTGGGTCATGTTGATGTTGTCTATAAGACCCTGCCAGGCTTTCCGCCTCTCCTTCCCCAGGGATTCCATGAGTGCACCACCAAGCTCGCTAGTAGTGTCCGAAAACGGGTCATTTCCAAACTCCGTTTCGTAGCACTCCAGCAGCTGCAACGATTCCTCTGTGAGGCCAGCAATGTACTCTTTTCGACATCCACGAGTGATGTGAGTGCGAGCAGTCTTTGTTACAGCCTCTACAAACATGGTGTAGTTGTCCGGTGTGGGTTCAACGTCTAATAGTGCTTTTTCCATCCCTTCGTTATACTCAGCCCATTTGGCCTTCTTGAGGTTGAAGCGGTGTCGAAAAGGGACTTCCGACTTTGTTATGGCGGGCTTGATCGTAACTGAGATTGGTCGATGTTGTGACTTGGGGAGCGGGTTCAACACCGCTTTCTCGCTTAAGTGTGCTAGTCTCCTGCTGACGAAACACAGGTCAGGGTTGTAGCCTCTTCTCCAGCAGCAGCTGTTGAAGGACTTGGGGAGTTTAGCGTTGTGAATCAACTCCAGCTGCATGCATGTGTTTTACATCCAGCTTTGGACTAGTTCAACATCGCTGTTGGTAGAATCATAGCCCCACATTGTGTGATGGGAATTACAATCCCCAATCACAACAGCATAATTCTTCCTCCACTTAGGTGGTAGGTAAGACCATACAAAGGGGCTGGCAGGTGGTTTATACAACGAGGTAATGGAAATCTCTGGCAGGCAGATAGTAACAGTCTCTGTGTTGTTATCTGAGCTGTTAGTGTGGATGTCCCTGACGTCCAACAGGGGCATCACAAACATGACTGATCCGTACTTGGGATGATGTATCTCAGCTACCAGTTTCACGCCTGGTAGTGTTGGCCAGTTGCTCGTCGGACCCAGATGGGTCTCCTGCATACAGACAATGTCACTTCCGTTGCAGTGGCTAACTAGCACATCGGCCTTTGTTCTAGTGGCTTCTGCTTGCACCCCTGCATTTATAATTTATAATTATAATTCCAAAGTCTACTTTTTTACCATCATTTGTTGAATTAGTTTACCTTAATCAATCAATATGGTTGAAATTAAAATAAAATAAACTTGTGTCCAGATATGTCAAAAAAACTGACTATCGTTTGAGAGTGTGCTTACTTTATCACATAAACTCAAGATCACATAAAAATGGGGATACAGAAAAATAACGCTCAATCTTTTTTTTGCAGGACTGTGTGAAAGACACTGTGTCACCAATGACCATTAAACTCAACTTTTCCCAATCTGACAACCCTCAGCACATTTACAGTACTGTTCTCAACATAGACAGCAAAACTGTAACTGTGATGGAGGTACGTTTTTCCCTGAGATTTTACGAGATGTTACTTATTCTCTGGACCTACAGTGGTTCAGAAGTGGGAAACAATGGGGAGACTGTGACTCTCAACCTATAGGCAAATATCGAAATAAACTAAGGATGAAATTTAAATCTGATATTTATGTTCATATTTGTGAATAAACAATATAAAATATATATGTTACTGGAAACATAACTTCATTGTACCAGCTGTTTTTTAAATTACTTAGATTATATGTTTTTGCTTTAAAGTGTGATGCCTGAATGCCCCCACACCTGCCATTGTAAGGCCCAGCTGGTCATTGTATATGAAAACTGTCTGGGCCAATTGAAAACATACACAGACCAAAAACTAAAATAATATACATAGAATAACTTCGTATAGAATAGCTTGTTACGATGGGATTCGAGAGACTCTTGGTTCAGAATTGAGATTTTAGTCATGTCACAAATCCCTGTGACTGTTGTGAAAGCTGGTGGGGAATCTAACCTGGCAGTACTAACAAATACACTGGAGGAAAGTCACTAAATGAAGTACAGGGTGTTGAGAATGTCAGTTTTGTTATTAACTTATTATTCTCTACACACTAGGTTCCATTCCAACGGAACTGTAAAAGGAATGAGACCTGTGTCTCTCAGCTGGAACTGGATGTTTATTTAATGTATGTATTTGCTAAACAATTACAATAAATGTGTTGTACTATGAAACTACTCGTGTCCTCTATGGTAATACTCATTGCTTAAAATATATAGCATCATCTAGCAAGGTTGTGGGAATCGGATGATTTGGTTTATTTCCATAATTTATTGCAATACTGTACCAATAGGTCAGTATTAATACCTACTTAATAACTGATAATATTATGTAGAATGTAGAGGTTTCTGAAAACCAGAACATATTTATTTGGGTTGAACAGATTAAATAGGTATCCAGCTAAGGTGGGACATAACAAGGGGCTGAATTAGACATCATCTACAATAGTTTTATTGGTTCCCATAGTATCAATTATACAGTCAGATTGATGCAAGTAGAATGAGTCTATGTTTTATTATTGTGCACATGTTAACAAATCTGAATGTCGTGAGGCCACCTCTCTTCTGAATGGTTAATAACAGACTAAATGACAATTAAATAAGAAAAACAGATATCTGGATTGTAAAACAAGAGCAGATTAATTAAACACAGATGGAACAAAACAAAAAAAAGGGGGGGGGGGGGGGGGGGGGGCAAAGCCTTATTTGAATAATTTGATCATAGGGAGACCAGGATGTATTTTGAAAACAGAGTAATATCTCTTTTTGAATTTTTTTTTGAAATTTGTGTTTGACATATATATTTGAAATACTTGTAATTGAAATACTGCCCATCCCCGACTGGAAAACACAAGTATAGCTAATGCAGTGATCCAGTTCATGTTTGTTTGTGAAATTTTTTTTCTTCTTACTTTCTTTGGAGGTTACTGATATTAGGTTAATGATATTTTGTCTTGTTCTTATCTTAAATAGGCACAACGCTGTAACATAACTTGGAGTATGGTGTAAATCTTAATGTATGTTTGCATTTTTACTGTTTTAAAAATCGAGGTTTGTTGTATAAGTCTAAACACTATTTTATCTCTTTTCCTTAGGAACACCACTCTGTTAGTGGTTGACCAAGACTATTTCAGTGTGACAGGGAAGCTGTACAATCATGGAGATGACTCTTATAATACCAGCATCATCTTCCTCTATCCTCCTGGGCTATCCTTTTCTAAGATGAAAGTTA